>JAXFYN010000917.1:0-41679 GCA_036172215.1 Camellia granthamiana
AAAAATAAAAATAAAAAACGCATTTGTAGATATAGTTCTGAAAAATTTAAAGAAAAAGACACGACCATGACCAGCCTAGATTTTGAAATATTAGGAGTAGTATATGCGATAAACAAATTTAGATTATTTTTGCACAAACCCTTTACAATTAGGACAGATTGTGAAGCTATAGTTAGATTTCATAATAAACTTAACGAGTGCAAATTAAGTACTAGAAGATAGGTAAAATTTTTAGACTGTATATTAGGACAAGGATATGAAGTAGAATTTGAACATATTAAAGGGAGTGATAATAGGTTAACAGATTGGTTAAGTAGGAAAATTTATTTAGAAAAAGAAAATAATTAGCTTAATTTTTGTGCAGATAATGGAGAACAACAAAACCATGAACTTTGGGGGATTCGCTCTTCCCATTCATGAAGGCAGAAACAAGTTCAGACCATTAACAAGAATTGAGCTAGACCCAGTTCAACAGTGTCTTCTAGATAACCTTTGGAACAGTCATAACCACCCAGCTAAACGTCTGTCAGCCCCAAACTCTCTTAGTATATATTTTTCTAAAATCCAAAATAAACCTTTGTCTAAAAGTTTCTCTTTTTATGTAGTAGCTAAAGGAACTAAGCCTGGTATTTACTGTTATCCCAGATAGACAACCCAAGAGGGGGGGTGAATTGGGTTATTAAAAATTTCACAGTATTAAAATTAACACAATATTCAGAATTTTAATAAATAAAAAAAAACAGAATAATAATTATCAATATAAACGTAAGAGAGATAGGGAGAGAAAATCAAACACTGCCATTTATAGTGGTTCGACACACCGGCCTACGTCCACTCCCCAAGGAACCTCCTTGAGAATTTCTTTACTATCAATTGAATAAATACGCCACCAAGCTTGTGGATTTGGCACAGGACTTACTCTTATCTATTGAGCCTCACTCAACAATAAAAGCCTTACCCTTACAAAATCTCTCTAAAAAATAAGGAATAAGAATAAGGGTAATTTAAACCCTCTTTTACAATAATTCTCTCACAAAGAGTAGATATGAAAGTGTAAGAACAAATGCTAGACTTAGATCTGAAAGTGAAAGAGCAGAATACAATTTGGAGCTCACAGGAAATTTTCTCTTCAAGTTCTTGATTTTTCTCCACATCCAACACCTCTATTTATACACAAAAATATACCCGTTGGACGCTTCTTGCTGACGTCATGGCTTACATAAGCACGCTACTGACGTCATGGCTTACATAAGCACGCTCCTGATGTCATGGCTTACATAAGCACGCTCTTGATGTCATGGCTTACATAAGCACACTCCTTGATTTTAAAAAGTCAGCAAATGTTAATAATTAAAAAGATAAAAATAAGACTAATCTTTTTCTTTTCCCTTTTTTGTCCTTTTCAAACATGGAGCCACTGTTTTTGTAGATAATTTAATACAAAGTTCACAACTTTTAAACAAACAAATGATTTGCTCCATCTTGTTTATAATATATATAACTCCATCTTTTTCTTCTTGTTTGATTATAATATGATATAATCAATGTAGTGCAGTGTGATATGATATAATCAATGTAATGTAAAAAATTTAATAGCGCACGTGATGTATTCTATTTATATTATATGCATTATATATATAATGTTCTAATCAAATATTTGCATACAGAAATATGTCTTTAATAATATTTATGATGGATCTGAAAATATATGCCCTCTTTAAAATATTGTATATGTTGTAAAGATTTTAAAAAATATATCCTACCACTACATTTGGATATATCACTTTTGTCAAAAGAAGACAACTCATTAATATCACATTAGTCAAGATAATACAACCAATCAATCATTTTTGTCAAAATAATATAATTAATCGATTTGTCAAAAGATGAATAGTAATTGACCCTATTTTTCAAAAAGTGAATAGTAAAGTTTTTAAAAATATTTTTATTTAAATAATATTTAACAAATATATATATTTTAAAAAGATAATATTTTTTATTTAAATAATATTTAACAAATATATATTTTAAAAAGATAATATTTTGTGTCAAATAATATGTATATTAAATAATATTTTAGACATTATCAAAATTAAATAATATGATTAACAATCTCCCCCTTTTTGATGATGGCAATATTTGTATGGATTTGACACAAAATAAAATTTAACAAAATATTTGATAACCCTGCAACATACTGCAACATATAATTTTCAAAAGCAAAATCAAAATCATATTTTTTCTCCCCCTTTGACATCATCAAAATAAAGATGAAGATAAGAAACAAACACATTTGATACAATAATCTGAGCGGCCAAAAATAAAATAATGGGCCGTCTGTCTTGTCGGAATCATTGTAGGGATTTTGGAGCATCTCGAGCGCAGGAAATATTGACAAACAAAAGATTTTAGCAGATATAGCAGATATGCATCGAGTAATGGAGCGATGGAGTGTATAAAAAGTGGCACAAATCATAAGCAAAGATATGAAATCATCAAGTGTTTGAGAGAAAAATTTGTTTTAGCTTCTTTTGTAATCATGTCATTTCTTACCTTGTCGATCAATGAGTTGGACCTGCATGAAGTGCCTGTAATGCAGGCAAATGAGAGAGTACCAGTGATGCAGGCACATAATATGCTTGTAAATGAGGGTTCTAGTATTATTGGCAATCGAAATGATTTTGATGCTATTAATAACACTATGACTTTTAGTACACAGGCCATGACTGCAGTTTCCAATATGGCGCGAAGATTACAAGCAAGAGTACAAGAAAATCAGCAATGGAGAGATGAGGTGTGCTTGTTAAAACAACAAGTAGTTAATATGTGTAAGGAAAAGAAAGAGCTAAAAAGGAAAAAATGCACAGTTGGAGAATGCAGTGCATTATTATGCAACGGTGATAATGCCAAGACTCACAGAAATCGAAAATAGAGAGAGACATGTAAAAGAGGCTCATTGAAAAGTTGTTGAGAGAAGTGAAAAAGAAAAAATCTGTGAAGCCTTCTGAAAATTTACATGTAATCGAGTAATATTTTCCTTTTCTGAAATAAAATTTCGAGCTTTTCTTCCTTTATTTATTTATTTATTTATTTTTATTTATTTTTTATTTTTTTAAATTCTGTCTTTGCAAAAAAAAAATTGGTTTGTTGGTGCAGATAAGGAGCATGGCAGATAAGAAAAAAAATATGCATATATACTCCCCCTAAAATTATGCACAGAATATACACACGCCTTTATATATATATATATATTATAATGAATGTTAATCTCAAAAAAAAATATGAGTCTCCCCCTGAATTAATGCACTAAAAATTACATAAATATGAAGAAACAAATTACCAATCTATAATACCAAGGGCCCTTAAGATCCGGCCATAAACAACTACAACAAGTGCACTAGCATAAAAGGAGAAAATAAAAATAAAAATAAAAATGATTTCTTCAGACAAGGTAGAAGCAACCATTATTAAATCCAAGAGAATTTGGAGCACATATAACAAGTAAAAAAATATAACACAGTGCAACAAGAATTTTAACATGTTGATCGGTGATGACCTTGATGCTCGGAAGAAATGGAGAAGATTGGGTAGATCGGTGGCGAATTTTTGTAGATCGGCAATGGATCTTGATGGATCAGTCACGGATCTTGATGGATCGGTGATGGAACTTGATGAATCGGTAAAGATGGTGATGCAGATTTCAGGTGGAGAAGTGATGGAGTTCGGTGGATTGGTGAAGGATTTGGGTGGATAATGGTAGTGATGAAAGTGATGGATGATTTTGTGGATGGTGGAGATGGTTGTAGACGATGGTGAGCATGGAGATGGAGTCGGCTGAGGATGTAAGGAAGAAGGGGAAAGTGAGAGACCAAGAGAAAGAGAAAAAGAGAGAGTAAGGGAGAGAGTGAGTGAGAGATAGAGACGGAACGGGAGAGAGAAAAAAAATTCTATATATAAATATATGTATATTATTATTGTTATTATTTTTTATAATAATAATTATTATTACTATAGTTATTATTATTATAGTTATTTTATTTAATTATTTATTAAAAACAAATCATTTTTTAATATAAACATTATATTGGAGTATTCATCATACCAAGTTCTGTTCTAATATAACAAAATTGTTCTTCATTTAGAGGCTTGGTAAATATGTCAGCTAATTGACAATTTGTAGGCACAAATTCGAGTTCAATGTCACCTTTGAGTACATGATCTCTTAGAAAATGATGCCTTATTTCAATGTGTTTAGTGCGTGAGTGCTGAATAGGATTTTTTGAAAGGTTAATGGCACTTGTGTTGTCACATTTTATAGGAATATGATCATAGTGAAGTCCAAAATCTTGAAGTTGTTGTTTCATCCAAAGCAATTGTGCACAACACCCAGTGGCGGCAATGTATTCTGCTTTAGCAGTTGACAGAGCCACTGAGTTTTGTTTTTTGCAAAACCAAGAAGTGAGTGAGTGTCCAAGAAAATGACAAGTGCCACTAGTACTTTTTCGGTCAAGTCTACATCCCGCAAAGTCGGCATCTGAGTAGCCAAAAAATTCAAAGTTGGTTCCCTTAGGATACCATAATCCCAAATTTGGAGTCCCGACAAGATATCTGAAAATGCGTTTGACTGCGGTGATGTGTGACTCTTTCGGTGCAGATTGAAAACGTGCACACATACAAACACTAAACATTATGTCGGGCTTACTTGCAGTAAGATAAAGTAAAGAACCAATCATACCTCGATATTTCTTTTCATCTACAGGTTTACCTTACTCATCTTTGTCGATTTTTATCGATGTGCCCATTGGAGTTGCTGCAGGCTTTGATGATTCCATTTCAAACCTTTTGAGTAGATCTTTGATATATTTTGTTTGATTTAAATGGGTTCCATCATTAGTTTGTTTAATTTGTAGACCAAGAAAGTAATTTAATTCCCCCATCATACTCATTTCAAACTCACCCTGCATGTCTTTAGCAAACTCTTTGCACAAATTTTCATTAGTAGCACCAAAAATAATATCATTAACATAAATTTGAACAATTAGCATATCTTCTTTTTTGATTTTTATAAAGAGTGTTGTATCAATTTTTCCTCTACAAAAACTTTTGTCAAGTAGAAAATTACTCAATCTTTCATACCATGCTCTAGGAGTTTGTTTCAAGCCATATAAAGCTTTTGAAAGTTTGAAAACATGATCCGGGTATTTATGATTTTCAAAACCTGGAGGTTGTTCAACATAGACTTCCTCTGAAATATACCCATTCAAAAAAGCACTTTTAACATCCATTTGATATAATTTAAAATCTTTAAAACACGCAAAAGCAAGTAACATTCTAATAGTTTCAAGTCTAGCAACTGGTGCAAAAGTTTCATCAAAATCAATTCCCTCTTCTTGATTATAGCCTTGAGCTACTAATCCAGCTTTATTTCTAGTAACAACTCCATATTCGTCCATTTTATTTCGAAAAACCCATTTTGTACCAATAACGGGATGATCCTTAGGTCGAGGGGTCAAAAACCAAACTTCATTTCTTTCAAATTGATTTAATTCTTCTTGCATTGCTAAAATCCAGTTTTCATCATTTTCAACTTCTAAAAATGATTTTGGTTCAATTTGTGAAACAAATGCTAAGTTACCACAAATATTTCTAATAGAGGAACGGGTTTTTATACCTTCCGCCCCATCTCCTATGATGAGGTCTTTGGGGTGGCCATGAACATACTTCCATTCTTTTGGAAGATTTGAGTCACTTTCTGGAAGAGCATATATTTCTTGAAGTTTCTCCATTGTCATTTCTTCTTCATGTTCGTGTAATGGATTTTCTTCATTTTCCTTTTTGTAAATGCTCTCCATGCTTGGTTGATTTTCTACAATATCATTACTTACAAGATTCTTGGAAATAATGTCGTTAGATTCATCAAAAACAACATGTACAGATTCTTCAACGAGTAGAGTTCTTTTATTAAATACTCTATAAGCTTTACTGGACATAAAATAACCAAGAAATATAGTTTCATCCGATTTAGCATCAAATTTTCCTAAGTTATCTTTATTGTTATTTAATACAAAACATTTACAACTAAAAGCACGCAAGTGACTAATATTAGGTTTTCTACCTTTCCAAAGTTCATAAGGGGTTTTCTTAAGAATAGGTCTAATCATGGCACGGTTTATAACATAGCATGCAGTGTTAACAGCTTCCGCCCAAAAATATTTAGGCAAATTATTTTCGCAAAGCATAGTACGAGCCATTTCTTCAAGAGTTCTATTTTTTCTTTCAACCACACCGTTTTGTTGAGGAGTTCTAAAGGCTGAGAAATTATGATCTATTCCTAAGTCATCATAAAACATAATAAAATCATTATTTTCAAATTCTCTACCATGGTCACTTTTAATACTACAAATATTAAGATTTTTCTCATTTTGAATTCTTTTACAAAGTTTTGAGAAATTATAAAAAGCTTCATTTTTGTGTGCTAAAAATAATACCCATGTATATCTAGTATAATCATCAACACAAACAAGGGCATAAGATTTTCCTCCTAAACTTAATGTTCTAGATGGTCCGAATAGATCAATATGCAAGAGTTGAAGCGGTCTAGTGGTTGAAACGATATTTTTTGATTTAAAAGAAATTCTAGTTTGTTTTCCAAATTGACATGCATCACAAAGTTTATCTTTTTCAAAAATAATTTTTGGTAAACCAATGACTAACTCATTTTTTGAAAGTTTGGAAATTAAATCAAAATGTACATGTCCTAATCTTCTATCCCAAAGCCAACCATTATCATTTATAACAGATAAACATTTAATATTAGAATGAGAAGACAAATCATGCAAATTAAAGGCATATACATTCTCATGTCTATAACCTACAAATAAAGTTTTGTTTTCAAGGGTGTTTTCAATAGTGCAATGAGTTTTCTCAAAAATAACTCTATAACTTTTATCACATAATTGATTAATGCTAAGCAAGTTATGTTTTAAACCTTCAACAAATAAAACATTCTCAATAATAGGAGAGGGATTTTTACCAATACTTCCTACACCAATGATTTTACCCTTACTATTGTTGCCAAAAGTCACATATCCGCCATCCTTTGGTTGGAGTGTGGCGAACATAGCTTTATTTCCAGTCATGTGCCTCGAACATGCACTGTCGAGATACCATCTATCGTTACTGGATTTTGTCTTGAAACATACCTACAAAAATTTGATTTCTCTATTGGTATCCATTTTTTCTTGGGTCCATAAAAGTTAGAATTTGGCACTCTTGAGATGTCCTTAGGGACCCACATCTTTTTTATTTTAGCAAAAGGATTTCTTTTAATAGGACATGAAGGTGAAATATGACCTTTTGTTCCACAAAAATGACATGTGAGATGAGAGTGATTAGAAGATGCATACACAAAGCCATTTTTGAAAGTTTTTACTTTTGAAAAAGGTTTATATCCAATTCCGACTCTACCAAAAGTACGGTTTTGATTTTTAAGAATTTTATCTAAAGTCTCTCTACCTTGAGTGAATTTTGAAAGAGTATTTTTCAAGTCTTCAATATTTTCTTTCAAAATAATTTGCTTATTTTTTAAAGACTCATTTTCTTTTTGCAATACAACTAAATGTTTTTCAGAGATTGAAGACTCTTTTCGAGTTAAAATCTCATTTTCCTTTTTCATTTTCATGGCTTCATTTTATAAAACATTTATCTTGGAAGTCAATGATTCATTTTCTTTTGATAAATTTGAAATTACTTTCTTTTAACAATTACTTTTCAAATCAAGTTTCTTAAATTCAGCATGTAATTCATCAAAAGCTAATTGTAATTCATCAAATGTAAAGGATTCGTCATTTACCTCATTTTCGTTTCCAAGTGCCATTAAGCATAGGTTAGCAACCTCATTTTTGCAAACTTCGGTTTCTGTGTCGCTTTCATCACTATCTTCTCCCCATGCTGCAATCATAGCTTTCTTCTTGTCCTTCTTGAATTTTTTTTTAAGTTCTGGACATTCTGATTTGTAATGTCCAGGTTTGTTGCATTCGTAGCAGGTTGCTTCAGATTTTTTGTGATTTTCTCCTCTTTGAAAATCCCTGTTGTTGAAGTCTTTTCTGAAAAAATTTCGTACGCCTTGTTTCTTTCTCACAAACCTTTGGAACTTTCTAGTGATGAATGCCATTTCTTCATCCTCATCTGAATCATCTTCCTTATCCTCTTGATGTTTCAAGGTGGATTTGAAGGCTATTCCTTTCTTCTTGTTGTTGTCCTCCTCTTCCTTTCCTTCTTGCATTATGAGCTCATGAGTTAAGAGAGATCCCATTAACTCATCTAGACTAAGCTTTGATAAATCCTTGGCTTCGGTAATGGCAATGACTTTTGTCTCCCAACTTTTTGGCAATGACCTAAGCACTTTTCTTACAATTTCAGCATTAGTATATATTTTTTCAAGAGAAGTTAAACCATTAATAATATCAGTAAAGCGAGTAAACATTTGAGGAATAGTCTCATCAGACTTCATTTTAAAAAGTTCATAATTATGGACTAGCAAACTGACTCTAGATTCTTTAACTTGTTCGGTTCCCTCATGAGTCACTATAAGCTTGTCCCAAATTTCTTTTGCGGTTTTACATGTGGAAATTTTGTTGAACTCGTTGGCATCTAAGGCACAGTACAACATGTTTGTAGCTTTGACATTAATTTGGGCCATTTTAGTATCTGATTCATCCCACTCATCTTCAAGTTTTAGTACCCTAATTCCATCTACGGTTTTGGTAGGAATTTTTGGACCATTGCAAATAATTTTCCAACATTCATAATCATTAGATTAAACATGAATGGTCATCCTAGTTTTCCAATAGCTAAAATTTGTGCCGCTAAATAGTGGTGGCCTATTGGATGCTTGTCCCTCGGGTAAAGAATAACTAGGGGTTGCCATGATCTACTCTAAGACGGTTAAGTCACACAAACTAGAGTTTAGGCTCTGATACCAATTGTTATCCCAGATAGGCAACCCAAGAGGGGGGGTGAATTGGGTTATTAAAAATTTCACAGTATTAAAATTAACACAATATTCAGAATTTTAATAAATAAAAAAAACAGAATAATAATTATTAATATAAACGTAAGAGAGATAGGGAGAGAAAATCAAACACTGCCATTTATAGTGGTTCGACATGCCGGCCTACGTCCACTCCCTAAGGAACCTCCTTGAGAATTTCTTTACTATCAATTGAATAAATACACCACCAAGCTTGTGGATTTGGCACATGACTTACTCTTATCTATTGAGCCTCACTCAACAATAAAAGCCTTACCCTTACAAAATCTCTCTAAAAAATAAGGAAAAGAATAAGGGTAATTTAAACCCTCTTTTATAATAATTCTCTCACAAAGAGTAGATATGAAAGTGTAAGAACAAATGCTAGACTTAGATCTGAAAGTGAAAGAGCAGAATACAATTTGGAGCTCACAGAAAATTTTCTCTTCAAGTTCTTGATTTTTCTCCACATCCAACACCTCTATTTATACACAAAAATATACCCGTTGGACGCTCCTTGCTGACGTCATGGCTTACATAAGCACGCTCCTGACGTCATGGCTTACATAAGCACGCTCCTGATGTCATGGCTTACATAAGCACACTCCTGATGTCATGGCTTACATAAGCACACTCCTTGATTTTAAAAAGTCAGCAAATGTTAATAATTAAAAAGATAAAAATAAGACTAATCTTTTTCTTTTCCCTTTTTTGTCCTTTTCAAACATGGAGCCACTGTTTTTGTAGATAATTTAATACAAAGTTCACAACTTTTAAACAAACAAATGATTTGCTCCATCTTGTTTATAATATATATATAACTCTATCTTTTTCTTCTTGTTTGATTATAATATGATATAATCAATGTAGTGTAGTGTGATATGATATAATCAATGTAATGTAAAAAATTTAATAGTGCACGTGATGTATTCTATTTATATTATATGCATTATATATATAATGTTCTAATCAAATATTTGCATACAGAAATATGTCTTTAATAATATTTATGATGGATCTGAAAATATATGCCCTCTTTAAAATATTGTATATGTTGTAAAGATTTTAAAAAATATATCCTACCACTACATTTGGATATATCACTTTTGTCAAAAGAAGATAACTCACTAATATCACATTTGTCAAGATAATACAACCAATCAATCATTTTTGTCAAAATAATATAACTAATCGATTTGTCAAAAGATGAATAGTAATTGACCCTATTTTTCAAAAAGTGAATAGTAAAGTTTTTTAAAATATTTTTATTTAAATAATATTTAACAAATATATATATTTTAAAAAGATAATATTTTGTGTCAAATAATATGTATATTAAATAATATTTTAGACATCATCAAAATTAAATAATATGATTAACATTTACCATCACTGGATAGAAGTTGAACCCTTAGTTAAAAATTTTCCCACACCTCAGTATAAAGGGTTTTATGATTTCGAGTCAGCCAGTACCTATGCCTGAAGACAAATAGGAACCAGTTACTTTATCAGCCAGATAGCTAAAGATTACCTGGACACATTGGGCAAGATGCAGTCAACCATTCTTGCCACTAGTGGAGTTCCAGTTAGCCAGATAATCGGAAGTAGTAGTACTGGAAGCAGTAGTTCTAACCCTCAGATAGATTTTCAAAATTCTCTCCAAATGTGCAGACATTGTGAAGGCCTTACCAGAAATTTCAAGAAAATTATAGATAAAGGCAAAAGGGTCAGTGAAGAGCTAGACCAGCTCCGAGACGAAGAAAAACAAATGAGAGCAACCATTCGAACCCTAACCAACCAACTTAAAAAATTAGCTCTAGGAAAAACAGCTGCCCCCTTTCCTAACCAAGAAATCAGACAACTCACCAGTGAGGAATTTGACCAATTGAGTGCTAGAATGTATTTCTTCAAACATTCTATCATTCGATCTTTTTGTGAGAAAAGCCAAGTAATAGAAGACCTTAAACCCCATATATACACCTTAGCCGAAGATAGCAGAAATAGCGAGCTAGTCACTATTCAGCAGTTTCTTCAAGACCTCTCCATAGTAGGAGTTGAATGCCCTGGCATAGCATATCGATGGACTTATCTCTACGAAGATAAAGAGCAGCCCTGCTTAGAAGAAGAAAAATGTAATAAGAGGTCAGAACATTTTGGTCGATGCCAATGTAATTTAGATTTCAGCATCTGCCTTTGCCAGATAAATCTAGCAACATTCGAACCATTGGAGATAGAACTTAGGGGCAAAACGTGTTATCTAACAGCCTCACAATTGTTAGATTGTGGCTTTGTCTCTAGAATAATTTTCTCAGATCCTGATCAGACATATAGCTTTGGGAATAAACTTGCTCATTCAGTACTTTGTGTAATGGAAGAGCATCATCCATATGTAGAAGCATTAATTGATAGTAGACCACTAGAGTGGAAAGGAATATGGTGCAATCCAGCTAAACATAAGATGTATCTCAGAGGAACCTCGACATTCCCAGGATACCCAGGACTTCTCAATCGGAGACCCTGGCCATGTAGAAGATTTTCACTCAAAGATCAGCTCAATAAATGGAGGAAATTTGCTAACAATCCTCTATTAGCATATAATGGAAATTATGGACGTCTAGTCTGCGAAGATAGAAATCAGAAGATATATTGTAATTTAGCTATCCCAGGATATCCCTTCAGCAAAAAGACATTCGTCGATGAAAGTCAGTATCCCAACTATCAGCATAGCGTCTTTCATGAGTCACCAGTAATGGGAGAAGATGACCAAGACAATCAATGGAACGATGAACCAGCCATGGGAGATGGAGATGATTTTTACAACCAACTTTCAGCAGCAAACCTGGATGATCTCTCAGATAGAATGTATGGTTAAAAAAGAAAAAGAAAAAGGGTGCACTTCACAATTAAGACTCATATAATATTTTGTAATAGTTCTAAGATTTTTGACTCTTCAAATTTTACAAATCTTCCACGAAGAATCCACCTTGAAAATTCAGCATCCGAGCGTCGACATCAATAATTGGCATTCCAGAAGAAAAAGACAAATTTTGTAGAAGATAAAGCCTCTCTTCAAAAATCAGAGATAAGCATGCCAAGAAAAGATAAATAGCTATTGTAAATATCTATGTCTGTAATTATTTGTGTCTGTCAGTAACAAGGCTTCTCCTTCACTCACTACTTTAATAAAGCAGATGACCCCTACCCTGCCTTATTAAAGAAAAGCTATGAAAATCCTTACACGTGTCCTGTAATCAATTATAGAGTCAAAATTTTATCAAAAAAGAAGGATTGAATGATATGCGATGGGGCCCAAAGCAGTACCTGATATCATTATCCTAATCTTTTATTGATAAAATTTTATCTATATCTAGAATAGTGATTTGAGTCAAAATCTATGCATTTATGGCATAGAAAATCTTGTAAAGTCTATGGCTTAGACTTAGTAGCCTTTAGACTTTTGAGTCTAAAACTTGTGACGTATAGATATTTTTTTTGGGCTTGTATGTATCAACCATGTGTATAAATTGGCATTCATGCCAACGGAAGAGGCAGAATGAAAAATTCCCCTTCACTCTGCTTTGTAAAAATTTCCAACCCCTCTCAAAAACCTCTAAGTGTACTAAGTCTTTCAGAATTTCAGAGTAATATAATCTTTGTAAGTATATTTCTTATTAATATGAAGTATGAGTAGTCTCTCTTTTTCCTTAAATATTTCAAAAGGGTAACTCTTCTATTCTAAAAATTTATTTTCTTTTTGGGAAAAAACTAAGTTTATATGCTTGTTTGCTCATTAATATTACATGCTTTGCACCTTCGTAGTATCTGCTGTTTTCTATTTTATTACTGAATGACCTTAGCTGAAGAGCTCGTGTGAGCCGTGGTTAGGCGTTGGAGGGCAAATTGTAGACAGAAAGGGAAAAGTGAAAAATAGAAAATAAAAATATACTATGTTGAACGAGGCTTAGCTTCAAGGTGGGAATAAATGTAATGAAAACAAACATTGCCTTAAAATAGTTTTTGCCAAAGAAAAAGAATTTTAGAATAAAAGGAGAGCAACCCGAGTAGAAATATTAAGGAAATATTGTTCATAAAAGAAATTAAAAAATCAAAATTATATGCCATTAGAAGAAGAACTTAGAATTAAAATCAGAACCAGTACTTAGCTTATACAAGAATTAGAAGATCAAAAATTAAGATATCAGTTTCTCTTATCATTAGCTTCTGGCAGATCCTTAGAAAATTACAGTTTAAAAATTTCTCAAATAAACAGACAGATAATTGTAAAACAAGAAGCCTTAAAGCTAGCCATACAACAGCTTGAAGATCTATTAGCATAACTGTAGAATTAATTAGATAATTCTCAGCCCAAATTCAAAATAGTGGTAGACCACTAACTCATCACCCCTTCAAAATTGGTATCAGAGTAGTGTTTGGTTTTAAGACAGCTTATATTGGTTTATGCATTTTGCTTGTGGAAATAGAGTAGTTTTTATTTTTGGACAATTTAGTTATAAATTTCATATTATAGTAGCTTGTAATAATTTTAAAATAGGAGTTAATTTTGTGTATGAAAAAAGTAGAATATTTAGATTAGAGCTCAACAATTATAATCATCGTCTTAGCATAGATAAAAATAAATTTCGTTGTAATTTTGAAGGTACTTTTACACATCAGCTCCATAGTGAACATAATCCTCAGTTAAACAGTATTGTAGATTATCAGATTAATTTTGCAGAAAATATTAAAAAGGACATAGATAAAATTAGTAATCTTTTTATTTCATCTATAGATCATCTCCGTAATAACCATAGTATCATAAAAGATCAAGATAAAAAATTAGATTATATCCAAGACCAGTGTAGTTCAATTTTACAAAAACGAACAGATTTAAATTTAGAAAAATTTCCCACGAAGCTAGAAATAGAAACTTTAATTTCAGTTATAAATACTAGCAGCTCAAAACAAATAGAGTTAGAATTTAAACAACTAATTGAACAAACTCATAGCCAGATAAATCAAATAGCTAAACAAATAGAACAAATCAACCAAATTCAAGATAATTTAAAACAGAAATTAGAAATTTTAGAACAATTAATAAGATCTTAGTTTATGAGTAGTGATAAAAAAAAGCTAATAGAGACTACCAGATTATTTTAAAACATGCAGAAGATTTTCATAATAACCCAGAAGGAATCAGTAGCTATCAAGGAATAAATCAATCAAATAAAATATCAGTAAGACAAAATAATATACAAATTTTATTTCTAATCAGATTGTGTGAAAAATTTGAAGAACTATCAGAACAGCTACACAGCTTAGAAAATCGTTTAGCTTCTTTAGAAATAATAATACTTCAAAAAGGAAAAGGAATGGAAGGACAGGTAAACAAACCCCAATCTCAGATAAACGAAGAAGATATAGGTAGATATTTCGAAAAGCTTAAATTACCAAAGAAACCCGTTTGTAGAACTTACAGAAAATAAAAATATTTAAACAGCTAATAAAAGGAAGTAGCAGTAAAAAGCGTAATGAGGATGAAGATATTAAAATTGAAGAATTTATAGATGTAGAACAACAAATAGAAAAATTTAAGAAGGAAAAGTTTGAATTAATTCCAGCCAAATATGTGTACGAGCTAGGTAAGATTCGTAAAAAACAATATTTATTTAAACACTATGGTAAACAAATGATTAGTGTAATCCATGAATATGAAAAAATAGAGCTAAATTTAATAGATAAAGAAAGCTATAAATATACAGTAAATGAACACCTTAAAATGACACACTTAGGACTAGTTGTGGTAGGAGTTAAAGTTTTAACTAGAGAAAATTTAGGAACTAAAGTTTTTGTATGTCTTTATGATGATAGGTTTAATGATGTAGGATAAAGTATTTTAGGCAGCTATGAACTAGATATGAATTCAAAAGGAGGAATAGTTTATTTTATACCAGATTTCCTATTACCAACTTCGACCTTTCATAAAAAGATAAAAATAGGGATAAAAAGTAGGGGATACAACATGAAAAAAGGAGAAAAGAATTTATTAGTTTGCACAGGATTTTTAGGCTTAGCAGTCTTAGAAAGTAATACTCATTATAGACTCACAAATGATCAGATAGTGAAGTTGTTAGGCGCAAAAGGAATAAAGGCACTACTAGCTAAAAAATTTAATTCCGAAGATAATGCAGCACTAAATTGGAAACTAGGAGATTTTCTAGGACAAAAGAGATTAGCCCCTCAAGATAACTTATTATATCAAAAAGCAGATGGAAGCTATGCAGTAAGATTTACTCAGTATACTTATGTAACACCAGAAAAATCTAAAGATGATGAATTTAGTAGTATAGATAGGGAAGAAAATCAAGATAATTGTAGTGAAATAAACGGCTTTATGTAATGACAGAAGAAAAAATAATATCACAAAATAAAATATATAATATTGATGAGATAGATTTAGAGAATTTCATCCTAACCGATATGAATAAAATATTAGATACTAGATATTATGAATACTTAGCTAGAGGAGATACCCATGATGAAACAGTGTCATTTTTAGATCAAGAATTTCATACCGAATATGTAGATGATATCATATAGAAGATAAAAATACATCCAAGCAAAATATTTAAAATACCAAAACAATCCAACTTAGAAGATACTTTTTATATGAATACAGAAAGCACAGGAACTAGTAACCAACAACCTACTGTAGAAGATCCCGTAGAACCAATACATTATGCAGTAGGAGGAAGAAGACCATTAGCTAGTTCAGGACGCAGTAAAGCAAATCCAAATAAAAGCTATAGGTTTCATGGAAAGCGTAGACAACCAGATATGAGTATACAATTACAGCCAGTTAATAATCAAGGAACCCTTTTAGATTTAGCCAGATTCAACACTCGGATATGGCAAGAAGTAATAGAAAAATGGGAAAAAGATGCGGTAAAGGCATGGATGAGTAATCCCTTTGAATCAACGGATATGTGGGAATATATGGAGACATTTTTAGGAGATTCAGCTTAATATTTATTTAACTTTTAAAGAAAAATATGAAGAAACAATCAAACAGCTTAAAGAATTAGGAGATAACCCATGGAATTTAACTAGTTTTATAAAAGAAATACTTATAGGATATGACCCTTCTAGAAGAAATGATTCCGCTCAAAGCATAGCATTAACTGAGTTAGATCAGATAACGTTAGGAAGTTGGAAATATATTGTACCCTTTAGTAAAGAATATTTAGCCATAGCAGCTAGAACTGGAAAAAGCTTTGATGAAGAAATAGGAAATAGATATTTTAGAAAACTACCCAGAGAACTAGGAAGAGAGATAGAAAATAAATGGTCAGTTTATTATGCAAGTTTACCAGCTAAAATAGCCTTAGGAGAAGTAAAAATAATAGGAACTTTAGGAATAGGACCTAGAATAGTTTATACGTTTTTCAAGCTCAGAGAAAAATGTATAGAGGTTAAAATACAGAAAGATTTGAAAAAACAAAATTATGATTTTTGTAGCAATATAATATATACTCCTCAGCAATATGAAGATAAATATAATAGGAAAAAATACAAAAAAAAATATGGAAAATATAGAAAGGAAAAATACTGGAAGAAAAAATATAGAAAACCATGGAAAAAATAGAAATTCATTAGAAAGAGTAGAACTTTTAATAGAATAAATTATAAGCAACTACCCAAAGAAGAAAGAGATAAAAGAAAACAAAGATATGTTAGAAAACCCAACAGTAAAAAATGCAATTGTTTTATATGTGGAGAACCCAATCATTTTGCAAAAAACTGTCCAAAAAGACAAAGGCCTAACACTGATAAACAGATAGAAAGATTACATATTATAGAAGACTTAGAAGAAGATATAGTTAGCATAAACAGTGATGATTTAGAAGTGTATAGTATAGTCAGTGATTATGAATATCAAATAGAAGCCATAAGTTTAGATAGTGATTCAGAAAGTGATACAGATGTAGATAATCTTTTAGGACAACTCAACCAAGAAATAGGAATGACTTCTTCTCATGATACTTTCTTTATGATGGAATGTAATGTAGATACTGAATGTCAGCATAATTTTCAAATAGAACTAGGATTTGATACCACTAGATGCAGTTATTGTAATTGGTTTCCAGCTAAAGATAAGAGAGCTCAGTGTTTATTATGCAGTATAACCTATTGTATAGTCTGTCTAGAAAAATTAAACTTGTCACATAAGATAACATTAGGAAATAACAACGAGATACTAGAAGATCATAGTATAGAAAACAGAGAATTACATCTAACAATTAGAGAATTAGAAGTACAAGTAAGAGAACTAAAACTTCAACTACGTGAGACAGAAACTAAAGCCAATTTTGACATAGAATGTTTAGAACTAGAAAATAGACAGCTTAAACAGCAGCTAGAACAATTTCACAATAAATACCCTTTAAAAGATAAACTGATTGAAGAACATATGAATTCTGTAGAATTAGTCAACCTAGCTGATTCTCAACCCTTTAGTCAATACTCTCAAGCACAGTCAGATAACACATATTTACCATTTAATTATCCTGTTATACCTAAGCCAAATTTAGTTGAGATCTCTTGTGTAATTAAATTTGTAGAAAAAACCCTTAGTATAGATGCCATGATAGATACCGGAGCCAGTAAGTCATATATTGAACAGCATATAGTTCCACCAGGATGGAGTACAGCTTTAGCAACCCCAGCTCTAGTCAGTATAGCCAATGGCACTAAACAGACATATACACATTGCATTAATGGCGCCACTACAACAAAAGTAACCTATGGTGACGAAAACTAATGAAGAAAATAAAATTCGTCACTAAATGAAAATAATTCGTGAGGAATTTATAAATTTTGTCACATATAATAAAAAAATAAAAATGATAGGTGACAAAATTTATTTTCGTCAATAAATACTTCATTTTAAGTGAGGAAAAATTAAGTTTCGTCAACTAAAAATTTTCCCACTATTTTTTTGGGGTGGCGCCAAAATTTTGAGACGTTTGGTGACAAAAAAATTTGTCACTAATTATAAAATTATTTGTGATAAATATATTTTCGTCACCAAAACGTTTTAATATTTTTGATATCTTTTGGTGAGGAAATAATATTGTCACCAATTTTGATGGAAAATTTTTGATATATTGAGCGGCAATAAAAAAAAACGGTATTAATTTTTTTTACCTTTTTTTCTATTTATCATCTCTCTCTCTCTCAAAATAGGGTATTAATTTGTCTTACGCCGATTGCCATCGTCGCCTCTATTAGTCTTGCCGATTGTCACCGCCAGTAGTAGCCTTGCCGGTAACCGCCACATCTTCTTCGCTTGATGATTTGGTACATGATTTCTCTTTGCTCTTTTGCTGGTGTCTCTTTATCTTATTCTCTGTTTTGGTATGGTGACAAAAATTAGTGATGAAAACAAATTTCGTCACTAAATAAGAATAGTCCATGAGGAATTATAAATTTTGTCACGTATAATAAAAAAAGAAAAATAATAGGTGACGAAATTTATCTCCGTCAATAAATACTTACTTTTAGGTGAGAAAAAAAATAAGTTTCGTTACCTAAATTTTTCCCACTAATTTTTTTTTGATGGTGCCAAAATTTTGAAAGTTTTGGTGAGAATTTTTTTTTTCAACAATTAAAAAATTATTAATGAGGAATATATTTGTGTCACCAATAATCTTTTTTTTTTTTTTTTTTTTTTGAAAACTTGATTTTGAATATTTTAAGACCATTTGGTGAGAAATATATTTTCGTCACTAATAATTTTTAATATTTTTAAGCCTTTTAGTGAGAAAATTATTTTGCCACTAATTTTAGAGGGAAAATTTTGACAAATTAGGTGGTAATGAAAAAAAATAGACTACTAATTTTTTCCTCTCCTCTTTTTATTTTTATTTTTATTTATTTATCAATTTTTCTCTCATATCTCTCTCTTACTACAACAAATTGCAAATTTAGCGACTAAATTTTTTATAAAACATATAGATTTATTTTTTGGTAGGAATACTTCATATTACTGCACAATTTATAAATTATGACTTATTTTTATTTTTTTTTCATATTTTTCGCTATATTTACATACACCCAAAATTAAAGCATCAAAAAAATTCTGATTTAGCGCATAAAATTGAATAATATCAAAATTTTAGTCCCAAAAAACTTTTCAACTCCTTGATTAGAACATTGTGCACTAATCTATCTATCCATAGTTCTTTCACAAAGCTGTAACAGAGAACCACTGTGAGGACGGTTCATCCACCACCGTGAGGATGGTTCATCCTCCACACCGTGAGTTCATCCTGCACCGACATTAAGCTACAGCACCACCATGAGTTCCAGGTCAGTTTGTTGTCTCTGTTTCTCTTTCTCTACCCCTCTCTCTCTCTCTCTCTCTCTCTTCAGGTCTCTAGGTTTCTCATTCTTTACCCCCATTCTGTCTTCGGATGTGTTTGCGTGAATGGAATTCGTTGTTAAGATGAGATTAAAGTCATTTCATTCGTTACTTCTAACATCTCCAAAACTTCTCTACTTTAAAGGGTTCCATGAACAACTTGAATGATTTTAATTTGGGGAAAAAATATAGAAAATAGAATGATTAACATGTTATGTTATGTATTCTGATTATGATATTCATATTCTACCCAATATAATCATTGAAGTGAATGAATTGTTGGTGATTCTACACATAGTAAAGTCTCATGCTTCTAATTATGGGTTTGCTAGGTGTTTGATAAAATGCCATAATGGCTAGTTTTTTCTTTATTGTTTTGTTGTTGTTGTTGTTGTTGTTGTTGTTGTTTTTTGTTTGTTTTTTTTTTTTTTTTAAGAAGCAGCAGGATTGGATAATTATAAAATCTGAGCCATCTTCCCCCCCCCCTCCAATCACAAAGTTATTGTAATGACAATGATGTCCTTGTTTTGCATTTCACATCCTTGGTTCTTGTAATGAATGATAAATGATAATGATGTCCCTGCTAGACATGGTCTAAATTCATGCTAGAATTGCTAATTTGCTAAGTAATAGAAATTCCCTTTCTTTTGTTAGATGTCCTGTTCCACATTTTTCATGCCAGAATTGCTAATTTGCTAAGTCCTGTTCCACATTTTTCAAAGTAGAAGTATTTTTTTTATTATTATTTATAAAAAAAATCTAAATCAGATGTAAGTTATTTACTTCTCAATTTGCACACTTGACAATACGTGTTTTATTCCCAATTCATTTCAGCAGCCAGAACTTTATGAATTTGATCACATCCATTTTGATTCAAGTATTGGAAGTCCAGTTGCATTATTGTATGGTGCTCTTGGGACAGATTGCTTCAGAGAATTTCATATCGCATTGGTGGCAGCAGCCAAAGAGGTCTACTACTTGATGCTAAGCTATATTATTTTTACTTGTTACTACATTTTTTATGTACCTACTGGTGAGCTATTCCATATGGTTGTGCTACTACTGGTGCATCATCAGTAAATATAGATTTTTCCATAGAGTAAACATTTGTCAAAATAGATTAGCATCAGACTTCTTTAGTGATTGATTCCCACTTATCACATAATTGAGTTGCATTTTTTTCCACATGCATCCTGGTTATCAAAAACTCATTGGATACTTCTACGCACAAGTCCATGTCTCAGACAGAGTGGTAGAGTCTTTCTAGGATAGACTAGAGTGCAGTAGTAGAGCATAATTGCAAAGTAAACAATAGTGCAAAACATCTTTTAAGATAGCTTTTTCAAGCTGATCTCTTATTGTAGTAGCAGACAACTTGAAGACCAAATGGGGGGCATTTGTAAGAGAAAGTTTTGTAAAGCTAATATTTTGGTGAATAAAATTCAGATTTGCAGTGCCTAGATAAGCCTCTTTGTTGCTGTTTTTATTATCTGTTTTTGGGTAGAAATTGATTGCATGAAGTTGAATGTTTGTGTAGAAACAGTCAGATTTATATGTGTTGTGTTTGTGCCCTGTTATGCCCTGTTTGTGGCTGTTTTTTTTTATTTTTTTTATTTGTATTATCAACTAAATTTTTTGTTCGTTTTTGACTTTCTGTTCTTTTTTTTTTCTCCATGTCACCCGTGTAAAAAATGTTGACATTGATCAGATTCAGATGATTGAAGATGTACTTAATTTGAGCCTTCTTGATTGTGGAAAACTACTTTCACTTTTATCCAATACTGTGGGTGCTAATGAGACATCTGAACATGGTCTTCTCTCTAAGCTCAACATCGATGGTTCTATGCTTACTTCTGGAAATTTGCTATCAAGTTTCTCTTCTATTGTTGATGAAGTGTTTGAGCTTGAGAAAGGGTCATCTGCACCTTTTTCTAGTTAGTCACTCTTCATCATTTAATGCGTCTGCTGTAGTGCATTATGGCTCTGTTCCAATGAATTTTCAGAGTATGAAAGTTGGAACCTCCTCACCTAAGCGGGAGGGAGGAACACAAATAGCAGAGATCAATAATGCTCCTAAAGTTTCTGGTAGATCTCCCTATTATAATAATGGCTCTATTTATTCAACAAGCAATTTGAAGGGCATCATGCAGTCTGGCTCTGTAAGTTCACCACCTTCTCGTTTAGAAAGGAGCACAACTTTGAAAAACTGTCTGCTTCAAAATCTGACTAGGATTTGGCTTCTTTTAGATCTCCGCATTCTGCTAATTCTTGTGCCACAATGGATTTGTCTTCCCCACCAAGACTGACTGGCCCCCGAGTTTCTGCACCAATTGTAAAACCTAACAGGCCTAGAACCTCAGCAATTGGATCTTTTAAAGTTTCTGGATCTAGCCCTTAGGCTACAACTACCATATGTAAGTTACTTTGATTTTATCTGTATTAGCTGCGACTTATAAATTTCAATTAAATAGTATTTTTGTAGTTACCTGTATTTGTGATAAATGTGTTCCTTTTAGCCGAAGCACCAGATTTTGCTGTTGGTCCTAGCTTAAATCTTGATACTGTTACTAGACATGATAGAAGATCAAGAAAGTGTATAGTTTCAGATATGTTGAATTTGATTCCATCACTTCAATGTTTAGAGCTCCAATCAAGATTTAGTAAGAGAAGAAAAATCATGGATTCAGGATTCAGTCGTCAGATTTCACCACAGGCACTCATTTCATCGAAGATGATTGGCAAAACTGAAGGTTACAGTTATGCAAGTCCAATTGCTGAAGCAAATAAAGGACATGCACCCTCTAGCATATATGTTTCAGCTCTTCTTCATGTGGTCAGGCACTGCTCACTTTGTATCAAGCACGCTCGACTATCTAGCCAGATGGATGCACTTGACATTCCATATGTTGAAGAAGTGGGTCTAAGAAATGCATCCTCAAATTTATGGTTCCAACTCCCATTTGCAAGAGGCGATACATGGCAACACATATGTCTGTGACTTGGTCGACCTGGAAGCATGTATTGGGATGTCAAAATAAATAACTAGCACTTCATAGACTTGTGGGAACTTCAGAATGGAAGCAATAGTACTCCATGGGGTTGTGGTGTTTGTATTGCCAATACGTCTGATGCAGATTCTCATATCCATTATGATCCGGAAGGTGTTGTTTTGAGTTATCATTCTGTAGAGGCAGATAGCATCAAGAAGTTAGTGGCAGACATCCAAAGGCTCTCCAATGCTAGAATGTTTGCACTTGGAATGCGAAAACTACTTCGAGTAAGACCAGATGAGAAACTAGAAGAAGATAGTGCAAACTCCAATGGTAAAGCAGCAGTTTGAGCAAAAAGTGCTCTGAGGCATCTGACAAATTTTCGGAACTGATGAGGAGGGCTTTTCGCATTGAGGCAGTTGGGCTCATGAGTTTGTAGTTTAGTTTTGGTTCAGGGGTACTTGCTTGCTTTGTTGTCGAGTGGGAGTTTGGTAAAGAGGGATGCACGATGCATGTTTCTCCCGACTAGCTTTGGCCTTATACCAAGGTTAGTTTTTTGTTTGTTTTTGACTTTCTGTTCTGTTTTTCCCCCCTAAATATTTAGTCTAATGGAAATCAACCTACTTCAATTATTTTCCTTTTTTGTTTTTTGAAATGTTACAGAGGTATTATTGTATATATACACTGCAAGGTTGTTATAAGGTAGTGTTAAACTTGTGATATGCTTCACAGTAGCCACATGTTAGCTACAGGTTAAGACAATTACAGTTAAAGTCAGTCAGGAAGCTACTTATGGCCTAAGGTCTCCAAAATTCATCCAATAATCCTCTATTTTGGATCCTCTTTCTCTTTTTATTTTTAATAAAATTTTGTTGTTGCTCAAAAAAAAAAAAAATAATCCTCTATTTTGGAGTATTTCTATAATGTATATGACATGGTCCCTAATTTTTTCCAAAATTCTTTTGGTTTTCCTATATTTCAGTAGTATTTTTACAGTGTATATGGATGACTATTCACATATTAATATTATATAATAGCATCAATGTGTACTTTGGCACCAAATATATATATATATAAAATACGTAAAAGCATTTTTTTTTTCAAATATAAAAATCATGGAGGTATTTTTTTTTTTTTTCATTCATAGAGGTATTTCTTTTTAAATAAAGTAGCTACTGTGAAAATAATATAACAAAAATGAGGATCAAGGTAAGTTGTAGTTTCCTGATTTGTTAGCTGAGCTACCTAAGCAATGCAGCTCTCCTCCAAGGAGCCTACTTCTTTACCTCTCCATTTCCCAAATGACCCTTTTGATGTTGTCATTTGTGCCAGTCAACTCTTCTTCTGATACCTTTCTAACAAAGTTGTGCATTTCTAAATTGTGATATTTTACTTTAGAATGTGTGAATTTGATCTGTTATTTGTTAATTTATCTATATTGTCTTTATCTTATTCCTATAGGTACAGTGTTTTAGTTCTTTGATTTGAGTTAGGAATAGATTCTTAAACAATATGATGTTGGAGATGCAGGTGTAACTCTTGAAGATCCTCACACTGAAGATCTCAACCAAGAAGTTAGGGGCTTCATATTCTCTAGAATTCTGGTTCGTTTCTGAAAGTCATATTTGCCTCAATTGCAATTCCATTTCAAAATACTTTTGGTCACTTCTATAGTTGCATTAATTGCTGATCTTTCTCTCTATACATGATCTAGATATATTTAGCAGATGTTGTATGTTTACCGTAGACCATTATAATCTTTTATTTTTTGGATGGAGAATATTTTTTGGTTGAAAACTCAAGCTTGAAAAATGTTTTCAAGCAATCATGAGTGGACTTTTCTTCATTTTGTAACAGCCTATCACATATAGGAAAATAAAGTTCTGCTTGACTATTTGACTATTAACACTTTTTGACAAATACTTTATTGATTACTATTATTATTTTTATTGTTACATTTAGTAAGACAAGAAAATTGATTATCACTAATACGTAGGATACAGTTATAGCATGGAAATGAACTTTTTTCAATGAACCTTAAATGTTGTACGTATCATTTTCTGATTTCCAATGAATCACAAATCTGAAACTGAAAATAGAAGTAATTTAATTAGCTGTGGAGAATGATTAGAAAATATGAACAATAATATGTGACACGAGTTTTTTTGGTGACATTTAAAATCTGTCAGCATTTTATGACTGCCTTTACTTGAGTGTTGAAAATTCCTTCTTACAACCTTGATTGTACTGGCAACATTATTTTTTTGGGTATTTTTGCTAGGCAGTGTTGGAGTTGCTCTAAGTTAATAATGTGATTAATAGGGACTTGCCATGTACAAAGGAACTTCTGGTTGTCAAGCTAGACTCATTGTGTACACAATTTGTATTGACATGGATAGAGAAGTCTATGCAATGTAACTGATAATATGTTAATGTTTTTCTTGTTAATTTTCTTTGCAGATTGGTTTTGATGACGTTTGGAAGCATACTTGCAAATCAAGATCAAGTGTTGAATTTTTTTTATTTTTTTTTATGGAACTGATACTTAGTTGTAATTGCAAATCAAGATTGAGTGTTGATTTTTTTTTTTGTGGACTCCACGTTAGTTCATTTTGGGATTTGCTTTGATGGTTTTTTTGTGATACTTAATGAATTATTATTAAAGTTGTTTGACGGATATATTTTGATTTATAATATAAATTGTTTAGTGAATTTTTCTTTTTTAGTGATGTATAATAGCTAGTGGATTTCTTAGTACAATTAAAAGGCTATTGGGATATGAGCAGGGATATTTGTGAAATAATAATTTAAATTGAATATAAAATATGGAACAAGTTTAGTGACGAATTTGTTTTGTCATTTGTACTTGTTATTATGACAAAGTGATTATTCGTCACTAATAAACTTTTTTTGTGACAAAATTTATTGCAGTTTATATATGAAAGTTTTTATTTATTTTATTGTTTAGTGACTAAAAATTTCGTCACGTATATATATATTTGTGACGAAATATATTTCGTCACCCATGTATGACTTTTAAAGACGAAATTTTTCGTCACCTTTACATCTTATTGTGACGAAATTATTTCCTCATCAATGATCAACATGCATGACAAATTTATTCGTCAACTAAAGTTATAAATATGGTACTGAATAATTATTTGGTGACGAAAATGAGAATTTTTTGTGACAAAATGTTGTTTTATTAGTGACAAAATTATGACTTTTGAAGACGAAAAATTTCGTCATCTTTACATCTTTTTGTGACGAAATTATTTCCTCATCAATGATCAACATGCGTGACAAATTTATTCGTCAACTAAAGTTATAAATATGGTACTGAATAACTATTTGGTGACGAAAATGAAAATTTTTGGCGACAAAATGTTGTTTTATTGGTGACAAAAAATTTCATCGCTGAAGTAATTTCATTGGTGACGAAATTATTTTTCGTCACGTTGGTTTTTAGTGACAAACATTCAATGACGAAACCGGTGACGAAAATATTTCTTCACAAATATCTATAGTGACGAAATTAGCTCTTTAAAGACAAAAAAATTTCGTCATTCAAGACCCAACTTGTTGTAGCGCACATATTAGTTTTCATCATCTAGGTTCTCAAGCTCAACATATAGAATGGTTCCTATTACCTCAAGTTTGGATTGGAAATACTAGACAAAATCATCCTTTCATCTTAGGACTCAACTTCATACTTAGTTTACAAGGCGGTATGTTTATCAGCCAAAACAACATTAGTTTCTTCAAACGCACTATAAATACACCCACAACCTATGCCCTCAGCACCGTTGCCCATTCATCAGAGTTGCGTGCGAAGCATGGTGGTACCATAGGAGTAGATTTAGTTCCCGCTAGTTTTTTATTTCCTAGTAGAAATATTTTTCCCGAGTGTAACAACGCCCGCGAGGGGCCTCGCTACAGTTCGGACTCGGTTTTGTTGCGGTTCCAAATCTCGAACCAAAGAGTCCAAATCCGGCAAATCGTTTTTGAGAAAAACAGATTTTTTGAAAGAAGTGCCAAACATGGACTGCTTTACCAGATAACAGAGTCGCCACCTAAATATTTTAAAATGGGAAATTTAGGAAACCCTGACTCGGTGCCAAAAGGCCACGTGTCCGTCATCACCAAAGTTGGCTCGGGAACTTGGGTACGATTAGGGAAGGTCACATCGTGAGCACCCCCTCTCGCCCGGTCAAAGACCGGCCTCTACTAACCATGATATCTGTTTTTGAAAACATTGTGAGTTCTTATTCCGATTATTAGCCTAGGTTACTATGTGATGCTCGCAGCAAACAAGTATAGACTGAGTCGTCTGAATTGGAACTAAACATTTCATATTTGTTTGTTTGAAAATGGTTTGATGGTGCTACCCGCAGGTAGGCTGAAAATGCGGATTTGCCACCCTCGAGTGGGCTTAGAAAACATGATGTTGCTACTATCTAGTGGGCTTAACAAACATTTGATGAATTGTCCCAATTCAAATAACTCAACCTCCACCCACAGGCATTCAAGGCAGTTATATCACATAAGCACATAGCCTCATGGTAAGCATGCTATCATGGCAACACTCACACGCATGCAAGGATGCTAAAGCATAAGACTCACCTAGTACTCCAAGCCAAAACAAAAGCTTATTAGAAATCATGCATGATCCTAAAATATACAGAAATGCCTAATGCAACACATGCAAAGATGCAAACTATAGTAGGCTCGGCTATTCTAAACATGGCATGTGAAATGCTACAACTAACATGTATTCGATTTGGAATTGAAATACAAATGCAGTTTGTATGATGCGCCGAGCCTGGTGCGTGCAAAACAGATGAATGAATGCAAACATGCTGTCATACTGTTATGCTAATTGAAATATGCCCTATATCTAACCATCGTAAGCGGATAAATAAAAGGGAGAAAGAAATGGGGGTTGGAAGACATACATCACACTCACCCACACTTATTACAATATTGCCCTCGCACAGAGGGTCCGAATAAATAATAATACAGACCCGAATAAAAGAATATACAGTCCGAATATACAGTCCGAAATATACAAATTCTAATTAATTAACAAATTAATTACAATAAAACTGGCATGCAAGCCAGGGACTGCCTTGCTCTGATGAATGATGTATGTTGGGCTGCCTTGGCGCGGAAATCCACTGGGATGCCCCAATCCGCCTCTGTTTGCAATTTTTCTCGAAATGCGTGCCAGACTCCGAAAAGTTGCTGATCCTTGATTTTGCTGTAACAGAGAGCAGGAAAAGGGCATAGCAATGTATTTCACAAATATATGCATGCCTCGATCCTCGTGCCACCAATCACGCATACCGATGCATGATGGCCGAGGAGCCGAATTGCACAACTCAATATCGGATGAATGCAGATGGATGCTACAGTAAAAACCTAACTCCATCATGGGTAATCCGGAGTGTCGGTGACTTGGGAATTGAGACATGCTCCGCCACTCGGAGTGCGAAACGCGCCTCGTTTCCCGTGCAATATGCATGATATGCATGAAATGCAGCTAACATGCAATCCTAGTATGCACAATGCTGTGAAAGTGAGATGCCCCGAAATGCGTGCCCACTAGCACGCAAACCGAGGCGATGACATAAAGGCACGAAATGCAATGATGGGCTTACACCAATATGAGAGGGCCTCAGCCACACTCACATAGGATGCCGTAATGATAAGAATGAGGTGCCTCGAAATGCGTGTCCACTGGCACGCAAACCGAGGCAATGATGAAATGCAAATCGGATAAAACCGAAGTGCCTCGAAATGCGTGTCACACGGGCACGCGAATCGAGGCAATGATGTGAAATGCAAATCGGATAAAACCGAAGTGCCTCGAAATGTGTGTCACACGGGCACGTGAATCGAGGCGGTGATGTGAAATGCAAATCGGATAAAATCGAAGTGCCTCAAAATGCGTGTCACACGGGCACGTGAATTGAGGCGGTGATGTGAAATGCAAATCGGATAAAACCGAAGTGCCTCGAAATGCGTGTCACACGGGCACGCGAATCGAGGCGGTGACAAAATGGAACTCGGATAAAACTGAAGTGCCTCGAAATGCGTGTCACACGGGCACGCGAACCGAGGCAATGATGTGAAATGCAAATCGGATAAAACCGAAGTGCCTCGAAATGCGTGTCGCACGGGCACGCAAACCGAGGAATGCATAAAATGGCATACGGAATGCAGTGATGGGCTTACGCCAACATGAGAGAGCCTCAGCCGCACTCACATAGGCTACCATGGATGAAAACGGGGTGCCTCGAAGTGCGTGCCCATTGGCGCACGAACCGAGGCAATGCATTAAGGCATGGAATGACATGGGAAATGATATGCAAGCATGCAAATTAAATTCCAGCAGCTAAATGGAGGGAAAACAGCCTCAAAATGATGATAAAAATGCACCCGATGCCCGGAATACTCCCGAAATGCGATATTTACCCCCCGAAATGGCCTACAGCTATGCTATACATGCAAAATTGACACATGGAAGCAAAAAAAGTAGCAAGACAGTCCCAAAAAAAGCATTTTTTTAGTACAAAACAAGGCCAAATTATGATCACAAGTATGGCAACATAAGCTTGCAAGAATACGGTAAAAGAGGGGAATTACAAAGCAAGTGATATGTACAATGCTCAAACCCAAAAATGCAGTTCTACAACATTAAAGAGGGATAAAAAATATACATATTTACAGTAGATGACATCCCCCAAAACAGTGTAGAAATATAGCAAACATAGCATGCCAAATAGAGGGAAAGCATGGATTCAAAGCAAGTGGAACATAGATTATGAAAACAGTGTTGAGCCCTTCTTCAATGTTGAAGAGGGGCTCAAAATAAGCACAATCTCAGTTCAAGGCATGCTCCAAATCCGATCACAAATAAGCCAAATAAAGCATGCAACTTTACGGTAAAATTGAAGAATTTCAAAGAAAGTGCATGCTAGAGCCATCAAACATGGTTGAGCCCTTCTTCAATGTTGAAGAGGGGCTCAAAATAGGCCCACTAACAGTTTACATCAGGTTCGAAAACAGATCACTCATAAGCTAAGTATTTGATGCAAAATATTGACATAGAAGATGTTATTGAAGCAAGTGTGCCATAGAGGGCTCAAACAGGGTTGAGCCCTTAATCAAAGATCAAAATGAGCTTAAAAGGGGACCACTTTCAGTAGGGGTCGAAGCTCAACACAATATGGAAATAGGGTTAAGAAAGGAAGCAAGAAAATGGTGCAAAAGAGGGATTTGAGATTTACCTTTGAAGACAAGATTTTTGCTACCTCTTTGCTTGATGAAAGTTGCTTCTAAACACCCCAAGAACTCCTCCTTGCTGCTGGAAATGAGGTGGTGTTGGTGGTGCTTGGTGTTGATGAACAAATAAGCTAGGGACTTGAAACTTTTTTGAGCTTTTGGCTATGGAAATGAAGGTGTTTGGGAGAGAGGCTTTGAGATCAAATTTTCTAACCTTGAGGAAGGAGCTGCCCAGCCCCTTTAATAGGCAAAATGGGGTGTAAAAGGGGAGGGAAAAGCATCCAAGCTTTCCCTCCCAAAATATCCCCCGGATGGGGAGATCTTTTGGACAAAATATCCGGACAGCTGGGATGAGCTGGAAAGGGGGAAGCAGGCCGGCTAGGTGGCTTTATGCAAGGGGGCCGGCCGGCCACCTCACCTGGTCGGCCAGCCACTCACCCTGGCCGGCCGGCCAGGGTCCCAAAATGCACCATAAAATTTCGGGCCGACCACCTACTTTTTGTGTCCTCCAATGTGTGTAGAACAAGGCCCCATGGTTGAAATCTGGCAACTCTGAAGCAGGTGTCACAACATAGAGCTTGAAGAAGAGGCTCAAAAATGAACTGCACAATTTCTGGCCGACCACCTGCTTTTTGTGTCCTCCCAGATGTGTAGAACAAGGATCCAAGGTTGGAATTTGGCAACATTGAAGCAGGAGCCACAACATTGGACTTGAAGGAGAGGCTCAAAACTGAACTGGACAATTTCTGGCCGACCACTCTTGTTTAGGGTCCTCCCATATCCCCTGATCACAGATATGTAGCTTTGGTTGGAAGAAAATACCCCTAGGGTGTTCAACATTGGCCCGGAAGTGAGCGAAACGGGCTCCGGAGGAGCGAAACTGGTTATCTGGGATAATTGCTGGCTTCTCACCCCCCAGTGATCTTCCTGATGTTGAAACAGAGGTACCTGCCAAGTTTGAACAAAAACTAATGAGAAATGAACACTCGGAGCCAAAACCGAGTAATTCGGGATCCCGAAAATGGGCTGCAGGTGCCGGAAGTGGCGTTCAGCAGCGAAGTGGGCATCTGTGACCCCAGTGTCCCTCGGAATGACAAAACAGAGGTTCCTGCCAAAAATCAGAGAAAACAGATGCAAAATGAAAGCTCGGGACCAAAACCGCGCAGTTTGGGGTCCCGAAAACCGGCTGCAGGCACCGGAAGTGGCATACGGCCACGAAGTGGGCATCAGGGGCCCCAGTGTTCCTCAGAACATTAAAACAGAGGTCTCTGCCAAAAACCGGAGAAGTCGGAGATGGTTGGGCGGTCCCGAGCCGAGGCACACGCCCTAACGGTCCCGAAAACCGGGAACCGGGCTCCGAAATGGGCAAAACGGCCTACGGCCACGAAACGTAGCTCACGGCCACCGGGAGATAGCCTACTGGACCACTCCCTTCCCTCAGGAAAGAAAACAGAGAAAACCGAGCCTGGTTCGCAAACCGAGACAAGGCACAGAAGAGGGTTCGGAAGTCCGGAGGCAGGGCGCACGGCCGCGACTCTGAGACTTCTGAACGAGCACAATATGCAACATCACCGAGTGCTCAATCGGTGACGTCTGAGTCTTAAGGTCGGTCAAAAATGGGGTGTCTACACCGAGCTAGCCCAAAAGTATATACCTGATGAGATAGCAAATACTTCTTTAGAAAATTTAGACACAGAAAATTATGAATTAGAAGATTTTGAAGAATTTGATTTTGAAGATAAGGGAGACTATTGGAACTTAGAAGATTTTCAACAAACAGTTAACCTAGAATTAATTTTTGCAAAAATAGGAAAATTAAAGAAAAAACCAGTATACAGAATAACAAAAAATGATTTAGATGAAATAATAAGATTAGCTGAAACAACAGAGATTTTAGGAGAACAGCCCATGAGTCAAAAAGAGTCACTAAAAACTGAGACTTAGGCAAAAAAATTAACAAATCGATGGGCAAATAAATACAAATACAAGAGGTTTAGGATGAGGGGAAAAAAATATAAAATCATGGATGAATTTACATTGTTGTCCTTGTAGACACCCCATTTTTTACCGCCTTTAAGACTTGAGTGCCACAGGTTGATTACTCGAGGACGAAGGCTATGTTGTGCAAATGTTCGATTTCTTTCGCAAGGAGAGCGTCAAATCCCAACCTTACACCCTGTTTTTAGACCCAAAAAAATTTAGACCTTAAAACCCTCTCTTTCAAAATATTTTTGAAAAAAGTTCCCACGATATTCTGAGGCTTGTATTTCGTTAAATGTGGAAATAAATGAAAGAGAGGTGAAATTTTTTAAAAATCTTTCAAAACACCTTATTTAGAGGTTTGGAGTTGAAGAAAATAGTAGGGGAGAGAAGAAACCAAGTTGGGGAAGAAGTTGGGCATGAACCGTTAAGAGAGAATCGAGCAGCCCTCGCTAAATCAGGCCTATCCTTTTGTACACTCGGATTTCAGCTATGAGGCCACCACCGTTGGAAAGTAGACATCTGGGGCTTCATTTTACACTAAAAAATCTCCTAAAGTCGAGTCCGGATGAGGGAGATATGGTTGGTTGAAGTTTGGCATCAATCCGATTAGGACCGAAACTGAGTAGTCTTCATTAAAATAAGCATATCTTTTTCATACTTGGAATTTTGATGTGAGGCTTATAGCGGTCCCGGGTTTACCCCTTGTTGTACAGTGATCCGGACGTGTGTCCGTGGATGTTGGTAGTTGAGTATTGTCTTGTTTACATCCTTTCTTGCTTTGTATTTGAGTTATAGGATGTGTTGGGCAGGTTTGTTACAGGTTGGTTGTGCTGGGAGCCAAGTGTTGCTGCCCAGATTTTTGGCTGGTCCGCTCGAGCGAGGGTTTGGTCGCTCGAGCGAAGTTTTTGTTTCTGGTGGTCGAGCCAGGATGGCTTCGCTCGAGCGACCGATTGCGTCTGGCCCAGACCTGAAAGTTGCATTTTCTAGCTCGAGCGAGCTTTTCTTCGCTCGAGCGACCTGGTTCGTTCTTCGCTCGAGCAAGCGGTTCTTCGCTCGAGCGAGCGTCGTGTTGCAAATCGGAAGATTTGAACTGTTGGCTCGAGCGAGCGTATCTTCGCTCGAGCGAGGCCAGTTTTTGTGTCTGGTCGCTCGAGCGACCTATTCTTCGCTCGAGCGAGCCTGTTTATATCAGCAACGCAGCAGCCGAATTAAACTTCACTTTTTCAACATTCTATCTTCTTCAAACCCTTGATTTGAGAGCTTCTCTCTCTACACTTGCACTCTCTCTAAGATTTGATCTACCTAGGGTGATTTCCTACCCTAAGGCCTTTGTTAAAAAGATAGAGGGTGACTTGGGCTTCGTTTTAATCGGAACAAATTTGGTTTTGGAGCAAGTTGGGTGTTGGCCATCATCTCCTTTTGAGCTAAATCTTTGAGGTAGGGATATCCTACTCTTCTTTATGAGTTTTGTCTTTAAATTTTAGCATTTTGATATGTTGGAAGTTGTTGTGTAATTTTGGGAAACTTTGGGCCATTGTGTAATTTTACAAAAGTTGGGGGATTTTTATCTATGATAAGCCTAGAAGCATGTTTGGTATAGAAACATGGAATTAATGTTGAAACATTAATGAAATTGGAACCTAAGGGTTGTGATGTTAATTATGGAGAATGTCCTAATTACATTGATTAATTAATTTGGTTAATTAATTGTATTGATTTGTGATGTATATAATTGTTGTTTATATGCATTGTGTTGTGTTGGAGAAGATAGGGGATGTACTCCACGGTTTAGGGGAAGATAGGGGATGGACCTCTAAGCCGGATGTTGTTGGGAGGAGATAGGGGATGAACTCCGTAGATAGAGCATGTATGCTTATCTAGAAATGTATTGACAGAGCGTATATGCTTGTCTTTGGAAGTATTGATATAACTGTTATGTTTATCTTTGTTGAAGTGAAAAGTGTTGGCATGAGTGTTTGTCTCATGTGAGATGCTTGGCCAGGTTCTGAGCCAAGGTTATGGAATGGCAAGTAAAAGGAATGGAAATGGAAACGAAAGGAAATATAGACTTAAGTGTCTTGGAATTGTGTTATGTTATGAAAGAATGTAAAAGTGTTGACCATCTATCAACTGTTAATCTTTTAGTCATTATTCATAACTGGTTTAGTATATTTCTACTGGGCTGTGGCTCACCCTATATGGGAACATCATTTTCAGGTACAGGTAGCATGCCACCTCCAAGGACTTAGCTTGGGAGGCTAGTGGCGGACAGACTTTTTGGTTGTCTTTCCTTTTGTTGTATTACATGTAAATTCAAGCCAAGGGCTTAATGTGTAAATGAGTTAGCACTCTACTTTCTTGTAACCAAGTGTTAACTTGGAAAGCTGTAAGCCCTTAGGGCATTTGCTTTTGTTGTTAACATGTAATACTTTTTGTAATAAAACTCTGATGAATGGAAGGATGTGGATCTTTTATACATCATAGCATGTCTATATTGTTGGGATTAATGTCATTATTTTGAGGGGCGTTACAACTTGGTATCAGAGCGTACTGGGTTCGAATACTTTGGGTACGTGGGAAGTGATTAGGATCACAATGGGTTTGTCTCGCTTAATAGAGACTTAGGTGTACTGTTATATGCTTGTGTGATAACATGCTTATGTGATTATTTGGGTATGGGATTTGGTTTCTAGGATGTTGATTGGATCTTTGGGTTTCTGGGAGTCTTGTTGGAAAGGCACTTGATCAATGCTGTTTCTAACCGGTACTCTAGTAACGCCTTGGGACTATCATTATCCGGAAACGAAATTCGTAAGTGCTTATGTGTTTATGTGCTTACGTGGAATGAATTACAGTTGTCCATGTATTAGGATGTGAGTGTTTAGTTTTGGCACGTTTATAAATGTGCTAACGTTCTGTGTTACCTTTATTAGGATGTCAGGACGAGCAAGAGATGGTAGGCGTGGTAGGCCTAGGAGGCAGGAAGTGCCATTACCGGATGAGATTCCGGCAGTTCAGGAGGGGGTTGGTCAGGCCAATGTGGTCGAGCCAGCGGGTCAGCAGGCCATGAGTGCCTTGGCCCGGGAGATAGCAGGAGCTTTGGGTATTCTCAGAGCAGGGAATCAGGCAGCTGAGGCAGGGCCTTCTTTCTTGAAGAGGGAGTTCTTCCGGTCAAATCCGGAGGAGTTTGTTGGAGATCCTAAGGAGCCACTGAAGGCAGACGAGTGGCTAGAACAAATGAGTAAAACGTTCGAGATGCTAGGCATTGAGGACGGAGCATTGAAAGTGACCTTGGCATCCTTCCAGCTGAAGGGAGATGCGGGTCAATGGTGGAAGTATGAGAAAGTTCGTGTGGGTGGTACTTGGGAGGCGTTTGTGGATGCTTTCCAGGAGAGGTTTTTATCTGCAGTGGCTAGAGAGAAGCTGAGGGATTAGTTTAGCCGGCTTAAGCAGGAGGGTTTGTCTGTGGCCGAGTTTGAGGCTATATTTACTAGCTTGTCCAGGTTTGCACCTGAACTTGTGGCGACAGAGGAGCGCCATTGCTACGAGTTTGAGCGGAAGTTGAGGTGGGACCTCAAGTTGAAAGTTGGTGGACCTTACATTCGAGAGTACAGGCATTTGGTGGATGCTGCAGCTCATATGGAGCTGATGATGCAGGAGGGAGAGGAGGAGAAACATGGAGGCTCCAAGAGGGGCCAAGAGGGACAGGGTGATGGCAGGAGGCAGAGGGGTTATAACCCTCAGCCGTCCCAGGGTGGTTTGGCTAGGTCGACTTTCCCAGTACCGAGTGCAGGCTCTGGGAGGGGCAGTCAGGGAGAGTTCACCTGTTACAAGTGTGGCCAGCCGGGGTCACAAGGCTTCAGTTTGCCCGCAGAAGGGCGGGGGTCAAAGAGCTGCTTCTTCGTCAGCTAGACCGCAGAGTCAGAGTTTGGGCAGGGGGCAGCCCATATCGTGTTATCAGTGTGGACAGCCTGGGCACCTGAAGAGATTTTGCCCACGGTTGAGTGCCACTTCAGGAGCGTCTGGTTCTAGACAGACGCAGGGATTTCAGCCAGCTCAGTCTGTGCAGGCCTCGAGGGCCAATCCGGGGGCTTCGTCGTCCCAGTCAGTGCAGTAGTCCTATGCTCCGAGAGGCGAGCAGGTGGATCAGGGGTCTACAGGGCGCGTGTATGCTGTTACCGCGCAGGACCTTGTACCGGCTCCATCAGTAGTGAGAGGTACCTTTCTGTTTTGCAATTCGGTTGCTAGTGTGTTGATTGATACGGGTGCGTCTCATTCTTTTGTATCTGCTGCATTTGCATCTGTGTTGGAATTGGAGTTAGCAGTGTTGGCATCTCCTATTTGTGTAGTGTCACCTATTGGGGGTGAGATGGTTTTGAAACACGGATGTAGAGGTTGTGATATAGAGGTTGATGATCATAGGCTTCCGTTTCCTTTTGTAGTTATGCCCATGAAGGGCTTTGATGTTATTTTGGGTATGGACTGGTTATCGTCATACCGAGCTGTTATTGATTGCTACCGCCAGAGGGTTACTTGTTGTACCGTGAGCGGGGAGTGTTTCCATTTCTTGGGAGACCGGGTTGGTAGTATTGTGCCACCGGGGTATGGTCCGCGAGGGCGGAATGAGCTTAGTGGTCTACTTGCTAGCTTTGAGAGTGGTGAGTGTGATGAGACCCAGATTGTGTTGCCGAGGGTAGTTTGTGAGTACTCGGATGTTTTTCCCGAGGACCTTGTTGATTTGCCACCTCACCGAGAGATTGAGTTCTCTATCGATTTAGTGCCCGGCACGGCGCCGATTTCTATGGCACCTTACCGTTTTGCTCCAGCAGAGTTGGTTGAGTTGAAAGTTCAGCTCCAGGAATTGCTAGATAAGGGCTTTATTCGCCCTAGTGTTTCACCGTGGGGAGCACCAGCACTCTTTGCTAAGAAGAAAGATGGTGCCTTGAGATTGTGTATTGACTACCGGAAGTTGAATTGGGCTACGGTTAAGAATAAGTACCCTATGCCCCGTATAGATGATTTGTTTGACCAGTTGAAGGGTTCCCATTGTTTCTCTAAGATAGATTTGAGATCGGGTTACCACCAGTTGAGGGTCAGGGAGGAGGATATTCCGAAGACGGCATTCCGTACGCGGTATGGCCATTATGAGTTTCTGGTAATGCCATTTGGGCTTACCAACGCACCGGCAGTCTTTATGGACTTGATGAACCGGATCTTCCGGGAATTCTTGGATCGTTTTGTGGTCGTTTTCGTAGACGACATTCTTATCTATTCACCTTCAGAGGAGGAGCACGAAGAACACTTGAGAGTGGTGCTTGAGTTGCTTAGAGCCCATAGGCTGTATGCCAAGTTTGGGAAGTGTGAGTTCTGGCTAGGAGAAGTTAAGTTCTTAGGCCATGTGGTTTCCGGGGAAGGGGTGTCTGTTGATACATCCAAGACTGAGGCAATGCAAGATTGGGCACAGCCTAAGAGTGTGTTTGAGATCCGCAGTTTTCTGGGATTAGCTGGGTATTACCGTCGGTTTGTGAGGGATTTCTCCAGGTTAGCTTCACCGTTGACCAGATTGACTCGGAGGGGAGTCAACTTTGTATGGAGTGAGACTTGTGAAAAGTCGTTCCAGGAGTTGAAAGTTAGACTGACCACCGCTCCGGTTTTGATTATTCCGGAGAGAGGGTTGGGTTATGCAGTCTATTGTGATGCCTCACGAGAGGGTTTGGGTTGTGTATTGATGCAAGAGGGGAAAGTAGTAGCTTATGGCTCACGTCAGTTGAAAATTCACGAGAAGAATTACCCTACGCATGATCTAGAGTTAGCGGCTGTGATCTTTGCCTTGAAAATCTGGAGGCACTACCTTTATGGTGAGAGATTCGAGGTGTTCTCGGATCATAAGAGTCTGAAATATCTGTTTTCACAGAAAGACTTGAATTTGAGGCAGAGGAGGTGGATGGAGTTTATTGAGGATTACGACTTCGAGTTGCATTATCATCCGGGGAAGGCCAATGTTGTGGCCGATGCCCTTAGCAGGAAATCCGTTAGTGATGTAGCTTGTATAGCCATCCGGGAGTGGAAGATGTTGGGGGCCATTGGAGAGTTTGATTTGCTTCTGGGCGAATCCGTCGAGGCTGCGGCCTTGTTTTCTGTTGTTGCGCAGCCTACACTTGTAACTAGAGTGTTGGAGGCACAGAGAGGTGACCTTGAGGTAGAATCCCTCCGAGAGAAGATCTCCAGTGGGAAGGTTGAAAAGGGTTTGACGGTGTATCCCGACCTGAGTGTGAGATACCGAGACCGTTTGCTTGTACCGGAGTCTTGCCGAGAGGAAGTACTCCGAGAGTTTCATCATTCGCGCCTTGCGGTGCATCCGGGAGGTACTAAGATGTATCGGGATTTGGGTTGCCAGTTTTGGTGGCGGGGTATGAAGAGAGATGTGGCAGTTTTCGTGTCTAAATGCCTTACTTGTCAGCAAGTGAAGGCCGAGCATCAGAGGCCAGCGGGTTTGTTACAACCCTTGCCTATTGCCGAGTGGAAGTGGGAGCATGTCACTATGGACTTCATTGTAGGTCTTCCGAGGACTCAGCGGGGTAGTGATGCTATTTGGGTGGTTGTAGACCGGTTGACTAAGTCGGCGCACTTCATTCCTATGCGCGTGAGAGATTCGGTAGATCATCTTGCCGACTTGTATATTCGGGACATAGTGAGGTTGCACGGGGTCCCAGTGACGATCGTCTCAGATAGAGATCCTCGTTTTACTGCTAGGTTGTGGCAGAGTTTGCAGAGTGCCTTGGGCACTAAGTTGACCTTTAGTACAGCTTATCATCCTCAGACTGACGGGCAGTCCGAGCGTACTATTCAGATCCTCGAGGATATGCTTCGGGGTTGTGTCCTTGATTTCAGTGGGACGTGGGAGAGGCACTTACCATTGGTAGAGTTTGCCTACAACAACAGTTTTCAGTCTAGTATTGGTATGGCACCGTTTGAGGCCTTGTATGGCCGACCCTGTAGGTCTCCAGTTTGTTGGGCCGAGGTGGGTGATACACCTTTATTGGGTCCGGAGTTGGTTAAGGAGACGACGGAGAAAGTTGAGCTTATCCGTAGGAGGCTTGTTACAGCCCAGAGTCGTCAGAAATCTTATGCTGACCGTATGAGGAGACCATTGGAGTTTGAGATGGGTGATCATGTATTTCTGAAGATATCACCTAGACGGGGTTTGATGAGGTTTGGGAAGAGTGGGAAGTTATCCCCTCGGTTTATTGGTCCTTTTGAGATCCTTGAGAGGATTGGCGAGGTTGCTTATCGTTTAGCTTTGCCGCCACAGTTATCCGGAGTTCATGACGTGTTTCATGTGAGTATGCTTCGGAAGTATGAGCCGGATCCATCACATGTGTTGGATTGGACCGACTTAGAGGTAGATGAGGATGCCTCGTATGAGGAGAGACCGGTTCGGGTCTTAGATAGGCGGGATCAAGTCCTGCGTGGCAAGACCATCCCTTTGGTTAAGGTTTTGTGGAAACATCACGGAGTGGAGGAGGCCACTTGGGAACGTGAGTTGGGAGTCCGCGAGAAATATCCGGACTTGTTTGTTGATGTGTAATCAAGTGTTGCAATTGTGTAATTGTAATGAACTCTAAGAACATTCAAAATGTCTTAAGTTGAAAAACATGGTGCATGTTTTGGTTAATGTAAATGTTGTAGAACTTGCCTTGTTATGGGAGTTGATTATAATATTGCATATGTTGGCTATATTATAGAAATGGAATTGTATCATGATTATTGCTTATGATATGAATTGTGAACCATATATGTGGGAAATGGTTGAAATGGAAAGAAAATGCATGTTGAAATGTATATGTTGTAGAATGCCTCTTGATAAGAGATGGAATGGCCGGTAATGGGTCGAATTGTGGAATGTTGTGGTATAACATTGTTTAAAAGAAAGGAAAACTTGCTTTTCAAAAACTTATTCTTAATTTCGGGGACGAAATTCTTTAAGGGGGAGAGGTTATAGCGGTCCCGGGTTTACCCCTTGTTGTACAGTGATCCGAACGTGTGTCCGTGGATGTTGGTAGTTGAGTATTGTCTTGTTTACATCCTTTCTTGCTTTGTATTTGAGTTATAGGATGTGTTGGGCAGGTTTGTTACAGGTTGGTTGTGCTTGGGAGCCAAGTGTTGCTGCCCAGATTTTTGGCTGGTCGCTCGAGCGAGGGTTTGTTCGCTCGAGCGAGGGTAGTTTTTGTTTCTGGTGGCTCGAGCCAGGATGGCTTCGCTCGAGCGACCGATTGCGTCCGGCCCAGACCTGAAAGTTGCATTTTCTAGCTCGAGCGAGCTTTTTTTCGCTCGAGCGACCTGGTTCGTTCTTCGCTCGAGCAAGCGGTTCTTCGCTCGAGCGAGCGTCGTGTTGCAAATCGGAAGATTTGAACTGTTGGCTCGAGCGAGCGTATCTTCGCTCGAGCGAGGCCAGTTTTTGTGTCTGGTCGCTCGAGCGACCTATTCTTCGCTCGAGCGAGCCTGTTTATATCAGCAACGCAGCAGCCGAATTAAACTTCACTTTTTCAACATTCTATCTTCTTCAAACCCTTGATTTGAGAGCTTCTCTCTCTACACTTGCACTCTCTCTAAGATTTGATCTACCTAGGGTGATTTTCTACCCTAAGGCCTTTGTTAAAAAGATAGAGGGTGACTTGGGCTTCGTTTTAATCGGAACAAATTTGGTTTTGGAGCAAGTTGGGTGTTGGCCATCATCTCCTTTTGAGCTAAATCTTTGAGGTAGGGATATCCTACTCTTCTTTATGAGTTTTGTCTTTAAATTTTAGCATTTTGATATGTTGGAAGTTGTTGTGTAATTTTGGAAAACTTTGGGCCATTGTGTAATTTTACAAAAGTTGGGGGATTTTTATCTATGATAAGCCTAGAAGCATGTTTGGTATAGAAACATGGAATTAATGTTGAAACATTAATGAAATTGGAACCTAAGGGTTGTGATGTTAATTATGGAGAATGTCCTAATTACATTGATTAATTAATTTGGTTAATTAATTGTATTGATTTGTGATGTATATAATTGTTGTTTATATGCATTGTGTTGTGTTGGAGAAGATAGGGGATGTACTCCACGGTTTAGGGGAAGATAGGGGATGGACCTCTAAGCCGGATGTTGTTGGGAGGAGATAGGGGATGAACTCCGTAGATAGAGCATGTATGCTTATCTAGAAATGTATTGACAGAGCGTATATGCTTGTCTTTGGAAGTATTGATATAACTGTTATGTTTATCTTTGTTGAAGTGAAAAGTGTTGGCATGAGTGTTTGTCTCATGTGAGATGCTTGGCCAGGTTCTGAGCCAAGGTTATGGAATGGCAAGTAAAAGGAATGGAAATGGAAACGAAAGGAAATATAGACTTAAGTGTCTTGGAATTGTGTTATGTTATGAAAGAATGTAAAAGTGTTGACCATCTATCAACTGTTAATCTTTTAGTCATTATTCATAACTGGTTTAGTATATTTCTACTGGGCTGTGGCTCACCCTATATGGGAACATCATTTTCAGGTACAGGTAGCATGCCACCTCCAAGGACTTAGCTTGGGAGGCTAGTGGCGGACAGACTTTTTGGTTGTCTTTCCTTTTGTTGTATTACATGTAAATTCAAGCCAAGGGCTTAATGTGTAAATGAGTTAGCACTCTACTTTCTTGTAACCAAGTGTTAACTTGGAAAGCTGTAAGCCCTTAGGGCATTTGCTTTTGTTGTTAACATGTAATACTTTTTGTAATAAAACTCTGATGAATGAAAGGATGTGGATCTTTTATATATCATAGCATGTCTATATTGTTGGGATTAATGTCATTATTTTGAGGGCGTTACAAGGCTACCACCATTGGAAAGAAGACTTTCGGGGCTTCAATTTAAGCTCAAGAATGACCTGCAAAGGAGTCTAGATGGAGGAGATATGCCTATTTAAAATTGGACATGGAGAGCA
>JAXFYN010000918.1:0-26170 GCA_036172215.1 Camellia granthamiana
TTTTTTTAGAAAGAATTTATGTCAAAATCTTTTGCTTTTCCATCTAGTGTAGAAAAATCTAAAAAGTAAAAATAAATAAATTAAAAAATAAAAAAAGTCACTAAAAAAAAGAAAGAATTACAAAAGCCAACTGTTATATATATTGTCTTTAGTGAATTTTTATTTTTTTTTAATTTTTAACCGTTACTTTTCTGAATTATCTAGTTGAGTAAAACCTAAAATTCTAATATTTTTAAAAATTTTAAACAAAAAAATTCATTAAGAAACATTATAAAATAATAATAATAATAAAAAAAAAAACTCAAAAGCTAATTCAAAATATCCACTAAGCATTGAAAATTTATTTAACATCATATGTATTACTATCATAAATAATTTGTATAAAATTTTACACACATAAATACTTGACTTCATTTGGCAGGTTGGTTTTTGGGATTAAAAAACTAAAATAGTTACAAAAAGATAAAACAGACTAAGAAATCAATGAGAAAAAATATTACATCTAAATCATAATTATTTTACTTTTTTTTTCTCAAAAAAGTCAAAAAAGTCAAAAAGTCTAACCCAAATGAAACTTTTTAACCTAGACTAAGGCTATGATTGGCATACCATATTTGGGCTAAAATAGCCACAAAAAGATAAAATAGTCTAAAAAATCAATAAGATAAAATATCACATTCAAACCATAATCATTTTAGTTTTTTTCTCACAAAAGTCAAAAAAATTAAAAAATTAAAAAACCCGTCCCAAACGAGGCATTTTAGCCCCAGACTAAAATAATTAAAAAGCCAACTCACATTCCAAATGAAAGCTAAAAAAGCCAAAAAAATTAAAAAACTAACCTACTTTCTAAATGAAACTTTAAACATTCATTTTTATAGAATAGCACAATAGGTTGTTTTGAGAAGTATATTAAAAACTAATTTTTTATTTTTATTTTTTTGACATTTTTTTAAAATAAATATATAAAAAATTAAAAAAATAATGCGACCTAAAAAAAATTAAAAATTAAAAAATTAACTTTTAATATATCCATAAAACAAGTCATTAAAATAACTTGTAAGTAGGGTTTGACGAAAATGAATCTTTGAATTTCTTAACAGCTCAGCATGCCTCCCTCTAATTAACTTTTCCACAATCAAAGTACACTTGTCACATCACTGACTAGATTTGGCCGATGGACTACTTTTCGTCTCAAGCATTTGCTTCAATAAAAAAAAAGAGAAATAAAAATATTCATTTCATATCAAAATAATAGTTTCAAAAAAATAACTCAAATGAATTTTTTTTAACCCAGATTTAAATAGTCAAAATGTTAAAAAATTAAAAAATTAACCCATTTTTCAAACAAAACTTTAAAGATTTATTTTTATTGCATAGCACAATAGGTTGTTTTGAGAAATAGGTTAAAAACTGATTTTTTTTAATCTTTTTTTTAATTTTATTTTTTAAAAATATCTAAAAAAATTAAAAAGATAATGTAATTTAAAAAAAATTAAAAATTAAAAAATTGATCTTTAATCTGCTCCCAAAATAAGTCAATGTTAAAATAACTTGTAGGAGGGGTTTAACGAGAACGAACCTTTGGATTTCTTAACCGCTCATCAAAGCCTTCCCCGAATAACATTTCCACAATCAAAGTTGTCATCTCACCTGGGTCATATTTGGCTGATTGACTCCTATTTGCCTCAAGCATTTGCCTCAATAAGAAAAAAGAGAAATAAAAATTGCGTTTGATTGAGTTTTCTAAATATAATTTAATAATAAAATTGCATTTTAAGTTTTGAAATTATGATTTAAGTGTGAAAAATTTATTTCGTAAATAAGTTTTGAAAAGAGTTTTGAATTGAGTGATGAATTTTTGATGTAACATATGATATTTGATACAAAAATTTACACTCATAACCAAACACACAACTCAAAATTCTATTAAAACTCATAAAAATTTTAAAAAATTCGAAAAATATTTTTTATTGAATATAAAAAAATTAACATGTGTCTATTGTCAAAAAAAAAAAATTTACACTGTTCCGGTCAACCAGTCGAACGACTGGTTAGTCTAAATTTTTCCGCCTTCGACCGAGTTTTCAAAAGTGAATATGGAATTAATTTTTAAAAGCCATAACCAAACATCATATGCAAACTAAGAGCTGAAATAACAATTCCAAAGCTCTTCTAAATAAAGCAAAAATACTTTTTCCATCTCAAAATAATAATCTCAAAATATCTAATCCAAATGAAACTTTTTAGCTTAGATTAAAATAGTTAAAAAGTTAAAAAATAAAAAAACTAATCCACTTTTCAAAAAAAAATTTTGAAGATTAATTTTTATGGCATGGCACAGTAGGTTATTTTAAGAAGTAGGTTAAAAATTAATTTTTTATTATTTTTTACTTTTTTTTAAGTAATATATAAAAAATTAAAACAAATAATATAACTTAAAAAAAAATTAAAAAATAAAAAATTTGACTTCAGTCTGCTCCCAGAACAAGTCAATATTAAAATGGAAAATGTTTTGTGACACTAAACTGACTGACACTAATGACACTAATTTTCTGTTTTGGTAAATTTTTGTTTTTTTTTTTTTTTTTTTTTTACCTTAAAGGGAATTTTCGGGGCATTAGTGCCCATATCAGCTTTTAAAATAACTTGTAAGTGGGTTTGACGAGAAAGAACCATCATTAACTTTTCCACAACCAAAGTAGAGTTGTCGTATCACTTGGGCCATATTAATTGACTGCTTTTTGTCTCAAGCATTTACTTCAAGGAAAATGAGTGGTAGTTATATTAGAACTACTACTAGTGATGTGACAGTGGATCACTGTTACATTATATATTTTGTCTATTTTTTTTTTTTTTTTTCACTTTGTCATCTCATTAGTGGTGGGTTTAGAGTCGTTAAATTAGTGATTTCTAGTACCACAGTTTGCTTCAATAAGAAAAAAGAGAAATAAAAATACTTTCCCCCTTTAAAAATAATAGTTTCAAAAAATTTAACTCAAATAAAATTTTTTAGCTCAGATTAAAATAATCAAAAAATCAACTCGCTCTCCAAATGAGACTTTAACTCTATGTTTGATTGATTGATTTGAAAAAAAGAAAAAGAAAATGTATGTGAAATTATGTGAAATTTAAGTATATTTTATTAATATTTTATTTACATTTTCTCTTTCCCTTTTTAAATCTTTTCCCAAATGCCCCAACCAAATACAGTGTAAAGATTCATTTTTATGGCATACCACAATAGGTTGTTTTGAAAAGTAGATTAAAAATTAATTTTTTATATTTTTTTGATTTTTTTAAAAAAATATAAAAAAATTTTAAAAAATAATACGACGAATTTTTTTTTTAAAAAAATTGACTTTTAAGCCTGGTTTGGGATCTTTGAAAAAAGATAAAAAGACAAAAAATTACTAAAAAAGTTAAAAATTTATCACTATTCACCAAAAAAATTATAAAAAAATTATTTTTATAAAGATACAAATCACGTTGACGTGAGTTGCCTTTTGCTGACTTTAGTGAGAACAAATTACACAGGTGGAGGCAAGCTCAAGGACAGTGCTGTTCGGCCCGTAGGGACCCATCACGAGTCCTATTTTGATAATCTGAACCGTTCAATAAAAAATCACGTTGATCGGATATTGCTAACTACATGATCAAATCAGTTTTATATAAAAAAATGGATGGTATTATAGTTAATGGTTAACAAAAAATTAATTCGATCAAATAGTTATCGATATCTGATTAATGTGATTTTTTACAAATATATAGTACTCAATAAATTCTACACATTGAACGGTTTCGATTACCAAAACGAGACCCGTGGTAACCCCCACGGGCCGAACATCACCGTCCAATTCAATACTCATAAAGGAGACAAGCATATCCTATGTGCTAAGTCCGCCACGGCTCTGCCTCAGCATACTGCCTATTTCTCTCTCCCTTCTCCTATACACTAAATTATACAATTTTTTAATACATATTTTTTTTAAAAAAAAATCGAAAAGTTATCTCAAATAACTATATATTTTTTTCTTTAATTTTTTAATCTAAAAAATTAAAAAATACACTTATTTAAAACATTCCAAACAACTTCTTAATCTCCTCTAAAAACAAGTCAATATTAAAATGACTTGTAACAGGGGTTGACGAGAAAGAGCCTTCAGATTTCTTAACCGCGTATCAAGTCCTCCTCTAATTAACTTTTCCACGACCAAAGGAAAGTTGTCATAACACTTGGGCCATATTAATTGACTCCTTTTTTGTCTCAAGCATTTGCTTCAATAAGAAAGATTCATTCCGTCTAAAAAATACTAGTTTCAAAACTCAAATAAAATTTTTTAGTTCAGATTAAAATAGTTAAAAAATTAAAAATATTAAAAAACTAATTTACCTTTCAAACGAAACTTTAAAGATTCATTTTTATGACATAGCGCAATAGGTTGTTTTGAGAAATAAGTTAAAAATAAAAAAATTTTAATCTATATTTTTGATTATTTTAATCTATATATTTGATTTTTTTAAAAAAAATATATAAAAAATTAAAAAGATAATGTGATTTAAAAAAAAATTAAAAATAAAAAAATTAACTTTAATCTGCTCCCAAAACAAGTCTGTGGGAGCCGAATTCCCTTGGATCAATAGAGACGAATGGACCAGTCCGGTCCAGAACATAGCCTCTATTCGGCATTGATCCTAGTCAATTAAAGAGCTGAATAAAATAGTCGGCATTCGGAGTAGTAGAAAAAAGGCCGAGCAAAAGTACATGTAAAGGATCGGGGATGGGCCAGACCCTAGGGCCCAAGAGAATACTATAAATACAGGATCTTCAGTCAGAGAAAGGTATGTGAGAATCATTACGCTTAACTTAAAATACAAGTAATCTAGAGAGTAGAGACTGACTTGCCCGTCGGAGTGCTAATTCTGGCACCCCCGACCAGAGTGTTTATTCCTTTTCAGGTGACTAGCTGAGGATCACGGGCGTCTCCCAGGATCAGAAGAGTATTTCCAAACCACATCCCCACAATTGGCGCCGTCTGTGGGAATACTCAAATACATCCATGGCGGACGTAACAGAAGACGCTTCGATAGTCACTGATGAAACCACACAGAGAGACGACCTCACTCCAACAAACATGCTTGGACCGGAGACTATACCTGCAAGACGCGCTTTGAACTTTGTCTCACCCTCAACTTCAGAGCATGAGGCAATGCAAGCGATCATGGAACAAGCAAAGAAAAACGAACAGAGGTTGGAGAACATGATAACTGAGAACGAACGTCTCCGTCAGGATTTGGCCTTGGAAGTGGCGAAGTCCAAACAAGTTGTACGCCAAGATCCAGAACGACCTTTGAGGGTAGGTGGTCGACGATCTCGAGCCCGACAACAAGACACTGATAGCGACTCTGACTCATTATCCCCGGAGCCCAAGAAAAAAGGACGACCTGAAACTTCCAGTTCCTCTGAAGAGAGTCCACGTATAAGGCATAAACACAGAAGAAATAGTTCAGATGAAGAAGACCAGCATGATCCCTTTGTACGACGGATCGCCAGGACGGTACTGCCCAAAAAATTCAAAGCACCGTCGTTCACTCTCTATGATGGAAAATCAGACCCCACCAATCATATCCGTCACTACAAGCAAGCCATGACATTGCATGCAGACGACGAGGCCCTTCTGTGCCGAATATTTCCCAGTAGTTTGGGACCATTGGCTATCAGGTGGTATTATAAACTGGAGCCGGCTTTGATCAAAAGCTTCCATTAATTACAGAAATCCTTCAGAGCCAGATTCATCACCAACAGGGTCCAGCCGAAACAAGACGACTCTCTCTGGGCAATGCAGATCCAGCCAGGAGAAACACTAAGAGCGTATTCGGAGCGCTATTGGAAGTGCTTTAATCTTGTTGATGACGCTTGCAATGACTCCATGGCCATCACAGCCTTCAAAATGGGTTTCATCCTGACAGTGCTCTCCGTAGTTCTCTGACTAGAAGACCCCCCAAAATGGTCTGGTCGTTGATGAAGAAAGTCGAAGAATACTGCAAAATGAAAGATGACGCCTTGCGGGTTAAAGCCGGAAACACGGCCAACAAGACGGCTCATTTTGAAATTGCTCAGCCAATAAATTCTGTACCACCTCAGAGCCCTGAACCACGACATCGGGCCAAACGAGACAAGAGACGGGATTCTCGCCGATCGAGCGACTAATGCTCCAATCGAGCAAATGAACAACTGCAAGTTGACAATAGGCGCACGAGGTGAGCCGACAAGAAATATACGGAGTTGACAGAGTTGATCAGTGTGGTTATGTCCAAAATCTAACACCTTCCGTTCTTCAAATGGCCGTCGAAAATGGTAAGACCTCCCGACACGCGAAGACAGGATAGGCGGTGCGAGTATCACAAGAATCATGGCCATGATACTGAGAGTTGTTATGCATTGAAGGATCACTTGAAGGAATTGGTACAAGATGGCCAGTTACAACTGTACGTCCGAAAAGGCAACCCAACCAAAGCAATAGCCTTAAGACAAGATTCACCTTCGCTCGGCGTGATCCATATAATATACAGTCTGCCAATGTCATCTGCGGTGCATACAATTCAGTCGAATCCCGACCCTCAAAATCAACTCACTCAGGCTAAACGGCCCCATGAAGCTGCAAGCATTGCTTTTGATGATTCAGATTTGGTCGGAGCGACACTGCCCTACATTGATCCCTTGGTAATTGAGTTACGCGTAAATCGGTTCACCATTGAGCGCGTACTCATTGACCCAGGGAGCACATCGGAAGTCATGTATTACAAGACATTCATCAAACTCGACTTCTTTGAATCGGACCTTTCCCCGGCTCCCTATCCACTATTCGACTTCAACGCCAATCCAGAATACCCATTGGGGAAAATCACACTACTCGTTCGAGTGGGCTCTCGAACGGTGGATGTGGAGTTCTTGGTCGTCAAGCTGCCGTCGCCGTATAATCTCATCATGGGGTGATCTTGGTTGCATACTATGCAGGACGTGCCAAGCACCTATCATCAACTGCTACGCTTCCCGACAGAATGCGGCATTGAGCAAATCCGTGGCTCCTCGAAATCGGCATAAGCATGTTATCTCCTTGCAGAAAAAATGCCAAAGGAGTTGCAAGTGAACTCTATTGAAGTGGCGGATCGGGAGAGCCTCGACGATGTTGGGCGGCTCCCCAATGAAAAGGCCACGAAAGCCCTAGATCGAGTTGAAATCAACATAAACCTAGACAAGTTCTTCATGGTCGGCGCTTCCCTGAATCAAGCCGATAGACAGCAGCTAATTTCTTTTCTGCTCGACAATCTTGATGTATTTGCGTGGACTCCATATGAGATGCTGGGTGTAGAGCCATCGGTTTCGCAGCACCGTTTGAATGTTGACCCTAAATGCAAGCCGATCATTCAGAAAAGCCGGCGATCAGCCGCAGAGCACACTGTTGCCGTCGTTAAAGAGGTTGACCGGTTGCTTGATGCCGGAGCAATCAGGGAAGTGACCTACCCTACATGGCTCTCTAATACTGTGGTTGTGACGAAGAAAAATGGGACTTGGCGAGTCTGCGTCGATTTCACGGACCTAAACAAAGCCTGCCCCAAAGACTGTTTTCCTCTCCTCAGGATAGACCAACTTGTAAATGCTATGGCGCGTCATTAGCAAATGAGCTTCCTTGATGCCTACAGAGGCTATCATCAAATCGCTATGCATCCGGAGGACCAAGACAAAATTGCATTCCTCACCCCAAGAGGAACCTATTGCTATAAGGTTATGCCTTTTAGGCTGAAGAATGCAGGGGCAACTTACCAGAGACTAGTCACCACCATGTTCAAGGAGCAACTCAGCCACACTATAGAAGGGTACATTGACGATATGGTAGTCAAGTCTAAGAAAGAGCGGAATCATATAGCCGATCTAGAAGAGACATTCGGCATTCTATGCAAATATGGAATGAAGCTGAACGCTTCCAAATGTGCGTTTGGTATCGGCTCTGGCAAATTCTTGGGTTACATTGTCAACCACCGAGGAATTGAAGCCAACCGAAGGCAAATCACAGCAATCCTAAAGCTTGGCTCCCCTTGTTCAGTAAAAGAGGTTCAAAAGTTAATGGGGATGGCAGCCGCACTCAACAGGTTCATCAGTCGGTCCACAGATCGCTGCTGACAATTCTTTCATACACTATGGCAGGGCAAGGCTTTTGAATGGTCCGCCGAATGCGAAGCCGCTTTCAACGGCCTCAAGATCTACCTCCGCTCAGTACCACTCTTGACAACACCTTCTGCTGGTGACCCGCTCATTTTGTATCTTGCAGTTTTCGACCGGGCCGTCAGCACTGTACTGATAAAGGAAGTGCTGGGGGAGAAACGGCCAGTGTATTATGTGAGCAAGGCAATGGTTGACACCAAAACACGCTACCTTCCGCTGGAAAAACTCATTCTAGCCCTAGTCATGGTGGCAAGAAAACTGATGCATTACTTCCAGGGGCATAGCATTGGGGTGCTAATAGATTATCCCCTCCGATCAGTACTACGTAGTGCAGAAGCATCAGGACGTGTTTCAAAATGGGCCTTTGAACTCGGCTAGTACGATATTTAGTTTCTACCTAGAACCTCAATCAAGGGATAGGTGCTTGCCGACTTTGTTGTCGAATTCACTGGGGGTCTTGCTGACTTCAAAACTGATGAAATTCGACCGAAGCCAAACTGGAGAATTTATGTTGGGGACATTTGGCAGTTGTACTGTGATGAATCATCCAATCAGCGGGGCAGTGGAGCCGGAGTTGTAATCATGGCTCCCGACGGCGTAATAATTGAGCAGGCCGTCAAGCTCGGCTTTGAAGCATCAAATAACGAAGCCGAATACGAAGCCCTTCTAGCCGGATTGCAGAATGCACATCTTCTGGGTGCTCGGCATTTGCTTGTATTTTGCAATTCAAAACTGGTGATCAATCAGCTAAAGGGGGAGTACGCGGCAAGAAATGACCGTATGGCGGCTTACGTGAAAACGGCCAACTCCTTGCTTGCAAAATTTGACCATCATGAGTTGAACCAGATAACACGTGATCAGAACACACATGTAGATGCCCTGGCTTGCCTAGCCTCCACCATTAACTTAGAGATTAAACGGACCATCGAAGTAGGTTTCATCCCAGAGCCGAGCATTGGCCCTTCGAAGGAAATCCAGGTCAATGTTATAGAATCTGGACCGAGTTGGATGGATCCCATTATTGCATTCCTGTCTTCCGAACAGCTCCCAGAGGACAAGAAAGAAGCATACAAGTTGTGAAACAAAGCCCTACGATACTACTTGGATCCGCAAGGAAGGCGTTTATAAAAAATCCCTTTCTGGTCCATATTTGGAATGCGTGCACTCGGACAAAGTCGAGGAGCTTTTGACTGAAATACATGAAGGCAGTTGTGGTGCCCATTCTGGCGGGCGCTCCTTGGCCCATCGAGCTGTGACACAGGGGTATTACTGGCCGACAATGAGAGCTGATGCCGAATGTTACGTGAAAAAGTGTGAACAGTGCCAGAAGTTCTCTCCTTTGACTCACCTGCCTGCTGAAGAGCTAAGCTCCATAACCATTCTTTGGCCGTTCACCCAATAGGGACTTGACATCGTCGGACCACTGCCTCGTGCCCCGGGTAACAAGCGATTTTTGATTGTCGCGACAGATTATTTTACAAAATGGATAGAAGCGGAGGCACTAACGCACATCCGAGATACCAACGTGAAGCGTTTTGTTTGGAGGAACATCATAACACGATTCGGCATTCCAAGAGCACTTATCTCAGACAATGGCACCCAGTTCGATTGTGGCGTCTATCGAGAGTTGTGCAGCAAGTATGGTATCCGGCCTTACTTTTCCACGCCGGCTTATCCACAAAGCAATGGTCAAGGTGAAGCCTCTAACAAATCCATCTTGGACGGCATCAAGAAGAGGCTGGAGAAAGCTAAAGGCAAGTGGGTCGAAGAATTGCCGAGTGTGTTGTGGGCTCATCGAACTACGCTGAGGCAATCTACTGGGGAAACGCCGTTTGCTCTATGCTTTGGAACCCAGGCAATCATACCCCTAGAGATTGGCCTCCCAACCTTGAAATCAACAGTTTTTGATATGGGCCAAAACGACATGATGCTGGCCTTGGATTTGATCCTGATTGAAGAACGAAGAGACTGTGCCCTCGCATCCATGGCGCGGTATCAACAGTAGCTTGCTAAGTCGTATAATCAACGTGTTCAGCTGCGCTGCTACACATCAGGAGAGTTGGTCCTGAAGAAAGTACTCCCAGCCGCCAAGAAGCCGGCTGATGGAAAATTGGGTCCTAACTGGGACAGCCCCTATCAGGTCAATTCGATCGCAGGAGTAGCGGCGTATCGGCTCAAAGACATGTCTGGAAGGAGTCTGCCACGACCTTGGAATTCAATGCAGTTGCGCAAATTCTATCATTGAACCCGACTTGTGGGGAGTGATACTTGCTTTGAATGGCTCACCATGTACACATTCCACTTTTGTAATGAAAAGATTCCATGTACACATTTCTACTTACTGCGAAATCTAGTTCAAAAGTGTTCCGATAAAAACCTTCGGATTCGGAGTGCCCTTCGTGGATATCACGATCGGCCAAAGAAAGTCTCCGGATTTGGAGCCTCATCGGCGCATGATGCCTTTGGGCCAAAAAAGCCTCCGGATTCGGAGTGCCCTTCATGGATCACGATTGGCCAAATAAAGTCTCCGAATTTGTAGCCTCATCAGTGTATGATGCCTTTAGGTCGAAAAAGCCTCTGGATGCGGAGCGCCCTTCGTGGATCACGATTGGCCAAATAAAGTCTTTGGATTTGGAGCCTCATCGGCGCATGACGTCTTTGGGCCGAAAAAGCCTCCGGATTCAAAGCGCCCCTCGTGGATATCACGATTAACCAAATAAAGTCTCCGGATTCGGAGCCTCATCGGCGTATGACGCCTTTGGGCCGAAAAAGCCTTTGGATTCGGAGTGCCCTTTGTGGATCACGATTGGCCAAATAGTCTCCGGATTTGAAGCCTCATTGGCGCATGACGCCTTTGGGCAGAAAAAGCCTCCAGATGCGGAGCGCCCTTCGTGGATCACGATTGACCAAATAAAGTCTCCGGATTCGGAGCTTCATCAGCGCATGATACCTTTGGGCTGAAAAAGCCTTCGAATTCGGAGTGCCCTTCGTGGATATCACGATTGGCCAAATAAAGTCTCCGGATTCGGAGCCTCAAAGCCTTCAGATTCGGAGCGCCTTTCGTGGATCATGATTGGCCAAATAAAGTCTTTGGATTCGAAGCCTCATCGGCGCATGACGCCTTTGGGCCTAAAAAGCCTCCGGATTTGGAGCGCCCTTCGTGGATCATGATTGGCCAAATAGTCTCCGGATTCGGAACCTCATCGGTGTATGACGCCTTTGGGCCGAAAAAGCCTCTGGATTCGGAGCGCCTTTCGTGGATCACGATTGGCCAAATAGTCTCCGGATTTGGAGCCTCATCGGCGCATGACGCCTTTGGGCCAAAAAAGCCTCCGAATGTAGAGCGCCCTTCGTGGATAACGATTGGCCAAATAAAGTCTCCGGATTCGGAGGCTCATCGGCGCATGACGCCTTTGGACCGAAAAGGCCTCCGGATTCGGAGCGCCCTTTGTGGATATCACGATTGGCCATGTTTAAGTCCCCAAATTTGGAGCCAGAGCCATGCGTAATACGTGTATGCCGAATAAATATTTAACGAAGAATGCTTTGTTATGTCGAGCCGGCAAAAACCGTCTACACATTAAAGCATATAAACATTTGAAATGAAATGCTTAATTAATTCAGGCCGGTCAATGTCTATTCAATCATTTATAATACATTTATCCAAACATTTATACAATGAGACATGTAAACACGTGTGTCTCGAATAAAAATTACAACGGAACACAAACATTGAAAATAAAACATTTTATTCGATCAGCCAATGATTACATAGTTTTGAACGCAATCTGTGTTTGAGCATTACAATGAGTATTTTTATCCAGCGTCTCCCTCATCCTCACTCTATTCGACTTCAAAGGCGGAAAAGGGAAAATGATTACGTTGGTATAGTGGCAACGCTGAATCAATGCCTGACGCTCGGAGAGCTTCCGCGGCTTGAAATGCCTTGATCCAACCGTGTTTAAATCTACGATTTTTACATCGGCAAACTTCCTCGGCGAGCTTTTCCCGAGTCTTCTCTATCCCTACTTTCCAGCCTTCATGGAAGCCTTTTTCATAAGCCCTCCCCTTTGCGGATTCTATCGCAAACATGCTCGCCGTATCACGATCGGCAAGTACAGTGCTGATAAGCCGCTGGGTCACCCTTTCTTCCACGATTGGGTTAGCCTGTCCGGCTAGTTGTGTCTGAGCGGCCTTGACCTTCCTTAGCTCACACTCAGCCACTTCCGCACGAGCTTCCAAGCTTCTAATGCGTTCATCCTTCTTTTCTATTTCTCGTCACGCAGCACGAAGGCGCATGCCGATTTCATAGGCAGTGTGCATCCCTTTCACCGCCCCATGAACGCCCTCTCGAAACACCTCGAAGTCAGGTCGACCAACCATCGACTGTTGTACTTCCGGCGGAAAAATCTATCGCGTGAATTCGACCGCCACGTTCGGGTCCCGGATGATGGAATCCGCCTCTGTCATCGGTCTATTCCCAACGAAGATAGAAAAGCTCAATGGGCGTGGTGGTGCGCTGGCCTCACTTCACAAACAAGGAGAGCTCCCCCTCTGGCGCTTCTCCTTCCTTGGTGACCTGCTTCGTCGACGCGGAGAGTGGCGCCTCTCGTGCTCTGCAAATGCCCTACCTCCCGTACGTGGAGGCTCGCCACCTCGATTCATTAATGTGTCTAGCTCTGCCAGTGTCCTGCCTTCTCCCTTACTATTAAAGAAAAGTTTGGTTGACATTCACACTTTTCTGGCCACAAAAGACGAGTAGAATCGAGTCGCTTTATAAAATCTAGATGGAATTTCTCAACCCTTTTTTAAATCACTCAGGAGTGCACCTTACTCCCGAGGCAACATCATCAATGCACGCACTCCAGCAACCACCAATATTTAGCATAATTGATTCATTTCAATCTAGAAGTTCTATTCGGCTTTCGGAGTTCATACATCGGCTGGGGCAAGGGCAGATTCATTAATTTGATCGGCAAAATACCTAAGCCTAATGCTAACCGATTTGTGCCGCAGCCACTCCGTGAACTAGTTCTATTCGGCTTTCGAAGTTCATACATTGGCTGGGGCAAGGGCAGATTCATTAATCTAATCGGTAAAATGCCAATGCATATGCCTAATGCCGACCGATTTGTGCCGCAGCCACTCCATGAACTAGTTCTATTCGGCTTTCGGAGTTCATACATTGGCTGGGGCAAGGGCAAATTCATTAATCTGATAGGCAAAATACCTAAGCCTAATGCCGACCGATTTGTGCCGCAGCCACTCTATGAACTAGTTCTATTCAGCTTTCGGAGTTCATATATTGGCTGTAGCAAGGGCAGATTTATTAATCTGATCGGCTAAATACCTAAGCCTAATGCCGAACGATTTGTGCCATAGCCACTCCATGAAATAGTTCTATTCGGCTTTCGGAGTTCATACAGTGGCTGCGGCAAGGGCATATTTATTAATCCGATCGGCTAAATACCTAAGCCCTACGAACTAATGATATTCAGCAAGTCTACACGAACGTTTGTCTACCGCGCGAGAGACAACAATAGTTTTACCGAAAATACCAAAAACAAAATAGTAATCTTCATTGATAACTACAATTAAATACAGGAAATAATGCAAGGTAAGGGAAATATTCATTCATAAATTAAATACAGCATAGTCATCATTTTATACATGAAAATTACCCCAAGCAAATAGTTGTCTACTAAGAAAACAAAACATGATTACAAAAAGATACATTGAAAATACCTAAAGTGATCCCCAAATCAATTCTCGAGATCAGACTCAAGCGGCTCAACATCTACTTGCTCGTATGGAATCGACATGTCCAATGTCACTCCAGCGGCAGCAAGGGCTTTGAGCCAGCCATGTTTGAATCCCCGATTCTCGAATTTGGGGACCTCTTCTACATAGTTTTCAAGAGCGGCGCTCTTCCCCGCCTTGAATGCTTCGGATGCCTCGGAGTCAGCTTTTTCCTTCGCCGCCTTCGACTCTGCCAACTCGGCCTCCAACTTGGCAAGCACCTCCTTGGCCAACTTAAGCGATTCCTCATTCGTGTTAGCCCTCTCTTCAGCTTTCGCTCTGAGCTGGTCGGTAGTTTACGCTCTTTCCTTCTTTACTTCGGCCCATGCACTTTCCATTGTCGCTCGCATTGCCTCAAACTCAGCCCTACTGCGCTGACCCTCCACTTCCGACTGCAAATGGCCAATCCTTTCAACGGCATCATGCTGGCGGCGGCCTAATTCGGCGATCCTTCTGACCGTCTACAAAACAAGTTGGGATCGTCATATACCAAGAAATACCGCTTGCAAACAAAACCAAAACCAAAACAAGGAGTTAGAATGAAGTTACATACCAGGAGGGCCGACTGGGCAGCTAATGCTATTGCTACCAAATCCAGTTTTGCCCGAAAGGTTGCCTTGTCAGTTGGCAATGAGACCGAGGCAGCCAAGCTCAACGCCACAGCGGGATCCTTTAAGGCCGACGCTTCGGAGGAGATCGGCATGTTTTTTTATCTTTGGTTGAACAACGAAAGGAACAACCACATCTGATTCCTCTAAGCGTAGCCATTTATCGACAAGGTTCTCCTTAGAGCCGGCCTCGCCCTCGGCGGCACGTTTCTCTCCCCGATCTGAAATCGGCCCTTCTTCTGGATTCAGCTGATCGACCGCCTTTTTCGTTTCGGCCACGTCAATGTGAGTCGTTTCTTCTACAACAATAGGTTCGATAGATTCAATCGGGACAAGTCCGGAATGGATGGCCTCGGCTTTCTATGGGGCGGCCATGTGTTCGGCGTTTCTCTTTCGTGCCATCTGCGTGAGATTTTCTCTAGCCATACCCTCAGAATAATCACCAGGAAGGTCTTCCAAATTTGTAAAAATATCTTCGAAGGCGTCCCCTCGGCCTGATGTAGACGGAGGGTCAGACGAGTTCAATCTGGCTTCCTCAAAGGCCGAGTTAATAGCTTCGTCAACTTTCGCTGCCAACCGGTCTGAGTCCTCGGCGATTGGTTCGGCCGATTGTTCTTCTACGTATTCAGAATCGGATGTTTCTAAAGCAATCTGTCTCAAGTTTTTGAAGCTGGGGAAGATGAGGGCTGTAAGATGGTTGTCGCCTTACGGAATCGGAATGTTATCTGCCGCTGAGAATGTCGTGTAAGTAGGATCGTACCGTAGGAACATGTGAGCCGCCCTTGGATGGCTGACGAACTATAGCGCGGTTTTAATTTGCTGCAAGCACAACGTCGTCGTCTGAAACTAACACTCTCTTCAAGTCGCTGCCTGCATAAACAAAACGATTAGATGTGCATAGTGCCGAATACAGACATGGAAATAACAGAAACAAAAGTGATCTAATCGGCCACCTGGTTCGCCTTTTCGCCTTGGCACAGGGTCTAGGCGATCTTCACCTTCGTCGAATTCCCAATTGTCACGGACAACGACCATCACGTCATCGACACACTTGCTAGAACTAGCAAGCATGGTCACTAAGTGATGATCAGTATCCTTGGCTCTAAGAAAGTAGCGTCCTAGCCGGCTAGTGGATTTGGCTAGGACATAACAGTGCCGAATGACAGGTATACCTAAATTAATCCTAAGACGCCGATTTAGCTCTACAATTTCCATTATGATGCGAAAGAAATTCACGTTAGGCTGGGAAGGGATTAGACCCCAGTATCGAAGAACGACCCTAAAAAATGGGTGAAGGGAAAAGCAGACTCCGCCCTCAGCAATTGATAGGAGAGGAAAGACGATTGTGCTCTCATCATCCCTCTCCATATCAGTGGTGCTGTCTACCAAAAGTGACAGATGGACGTCATCGGGGATGGAAAAATGGCATCGAAAGCCGGAGATTCGGTCTGCTGAAAGGAGCTCCTTTAGATGTTTTGCCATTTTTTGGCCAGCCCAAGGATTATGGAAAACTAAAAGCAGACGAGGAAGCAGGATCAAAGATGAAGGAGAAGAAAACTTACAGAAGAAGAAGGGAAAGACGAGAAACAAGGAGTTGCAGAAGCCGCGAAGTGAAAGAGTTGCACTAGAAGGCGAGCCAGATATCTTGTAGTATTCAGAACATACATTCGAAGAGACAATTTCAAATCACATTAAATGGAGGCAGTGTACGAAAGGGTGGGAAATTGTTACAATGACCAAAAAGCGTGTACGCGTTCTGACATGCATTGGAAAGAGGATTAGCCGCCGAATTTTTGACTTCCCAGGCTAGAAGCCAAACACGCCGACTAACTGATGCTAGTGGAGTGTTTGGGGGGAAATTGTGGGAGCCGAATTCCCTTGGATCAATAGAGACGAATGGACCAGTCTGGTCCAGAACATAGCCTCTATTCGGCATTGATCCTAGTCAATTGAAGAGCCAAATAAAATAGTCGGCATTCGAAGCAGTAGAAAAAAGGCCGAGTAGAAGTACATGTAAAGGATCGGGGTTGGGCCAGGCCCTAGGGCCCAAGAGAATACTATAAATACAGGATCTTCAGTCAGAGAAAGGTATGTGAGAATCATTACGCTTTACTTAAAATACAAGTAATCCAGAGAGTAGAGACTGACTTGCCCGTCGGAGTGCTAATTTCGGCACCCCCGACCGAAGTGTTTATTTCTTTTCAGGTGACTAACTGAGTATCACGGGCGTCTCCCAGGATCAGAAGAGCATTTCCAAACCACATCCCCACAAAGTCATTATTAAAATAACTTGTAAGAGGGATTTGACGAGAAAGAACCTTTGGATTTCTCTCTAATTAACTTTTCTACAATCAAAATAAAGTTGTCATATCACCTAGGCCATATTTGGCTGATGGAAAAAGCTTGTAGCTCGAATCCTTTGACTCGAAAATGGCCTAAAAAGCACTAATTTCTCTCTTCTCCCTATCTCTTTAATCTGCTGTCGTTTCCTCTTTTCTTTTTCATCTGTTATCTCTTAAGCGAAAAACACTCATCCCTCTCATCTGCTATCGATTGAGTGTTTGGGGTTCAATTTCTGTAGAAATTAGACGATTGTGACTATTTGGGGTTGGATTTTTGTGATGACCAGGTCTTGTTTTTCTTTTTTTTCTTTCGTTTTCACTCCATTCTTTTCTCGCTCTCATTGGGTTTGAAACATTCGGAAATAATTCTCGAAATTAAGTTCTTATTCTTGTCTTGTTCGGTGTGGAATTTCACCTATTCCGGAGAGTGCACGATTGGGTTCGGAGTGCCCGGGAGTGAAGCAGGAAAATTCTGGGCTGGAGGTTAGGGGCCGCACGTGCGAAAGAGGGGCCATATGTGCGGGGAGTGAGGCTGCACGTGCGGAATTTAGGGGTTTGTTTGGCTTGCATACTGCTTTGTATGCACGAGTGGAGAGAGGTGTGGGAGAGGATCCCCGCACGTGCGGGGATGAGGGCCGCACGTGTGGGAGCGGCGCTCCGCACGTGCAAGGAAGGGTGCCGCATGTGCAGCAGACTGGCAGCCCGAAACTCTGTTTTTTGTATCTTTTTGGTCCGAATGTATCACTCGTTCTATACATCTCTCTCTCACTCTTAACCCTATTTTTTCTCCCATTTCTCTCTAGAAAACTTCCTCAAGCATTAAAACTCTTTGATTCTTGCAATCGTTGGGCCAAGATCATCATCATCTTCCTCTAATCTTGAAGATCTAAAGTTAGGACTTCATTTGGTATGGTGGAAATCCAAGACCCTCTCATCCTTAAAGCTAGGGTTTTATCTCCTCTTCACCATCAACACTTTGAGGTAGGGATTTCTTGAGTCATATATACAAGTTTTGCTATATTAATGTTGATTTAAAAGTGTTTCTTGAAGTTTTGTGTTGATTTTTAGATTTTGATTCAAAATGTAGAGAGTTTTGAATGTGGGTTTGTATCTCATTTCTTTTACTATTTCTTGGGGGGTTTGCCTCTATTAAACTCATGAAAGATAGTTGATGGAGTTTCTCTTGGAAAATAAGGAAGGTTTGTGTTTAATGAAAACCCTAGAAATTGGAATTTTGGAAAAATGGAAAATGTCCTAGAAATTATTTGTTTTCTTGTGTCAAGGGGATGAATGAGAGCAAGTTTCATCAAATGTTTAGCAAAATGGCAATTTACTTGATGTTTGAGAAATGAGATGTCATTTTAACATTATCACTAACACTCGAACATGTAATGTTGTGAATGGAAATTGTGGTGCACCATGGGCTATGAGAATTGTAATCGTTGGAGATTCATATTTGGGAACATCATATGTAATCTTGAGGGGACTTGATTGTTGAGACTTGTGAAATGAGAAATTGTAAATATGTGTTTATTGACATATGGTGGTTTTGTGAAGGAACATTGAAAGGGGTAATTGTGAAAGTGATGGTGGGTATTCTTCTTGAGATATTTTGAAATAAAGAAATGCTACGAGTTAGTAATTATTTGCATCCCATTTTCAATTGATTTATTATCATTATTGTACATCTTGACATGTGTTAGGAAATGTTTACTTTGAGAATTATATTATAATGAGAACTATGGTAATGTGTATGGGGTAAATACGTGGTAAGTCCGAATATGGGATGTAGTTGAACTTGATAAGTTGGCCTAAGTGTCCATGATGAAAGACCAGAAAACCGCGCGGATAGGTGTCGAGCCTTCCAGTTAATACTGGTAAAAATGACATTTTGGTACTACTCGTAGAGTCTACTTGCAGACACCAGTCTGGGGATTACCAGTGTCGTATTTACCAGCCCTATTGATTAAAAATTGGAACTTTTGAAATAAGTTGGGACTGCAAATTTTGTGGAAAGATGGTAATCTTTGAAAGAGCATGAACTCGATTTGCTTTAAAAAGTGCATGGCACGGCATTGACATTTGCATTTTTAATTAAAGTTGCATAACTATATGTACTTTGTGAGAATTCTCTGCTGGGTTTTATGCTCACCCCTATGAGATTTGGTGCATGGAAAGATGTTGTGATCCCGCCGAGCTAAGGGTGTAGATATGTTTTGGTGAAGAATAGATCACTCTTTCTTTTGTTGTAATTTTTGTAAAGCCTAGGGCTAATTTGGTATGGGTCCGAGAGACCATTTTGTGTAACCGGGCTTTTGCCTTGGAAGATGTAAGCCCGTAAGGGCATTCCTTTTATTTTATTTTTATTTTGAGACTATATGTTTCACATGCTATAGATTCAGGTGTTTTCTAATCATTGAATGTATATTTGCATATGGAACCCTTGTATAAACCATGGAGATTTTTGATATAGCGAATGGAGAACGATTGTAATTAATGAATGTATGTGGTTGATGTATTATTCATGTTGGGATTATTTCAGGGCATTACAATTTTGCTTTCAGTTTGTGTTATGATTTGGGATTTGCCTTCAATTTGTGATGTGTTTGCTGTCCTTAGTTTGGGATTTGCCTTCAATTTTGCTTTCCCTTCATGGCAGTGACATCGTGAAAAGCAGAGTACCACCATTTACCATTCCTTGAAACTGTCACTAGCAGCCACTCATTCAACTCTTTCACCTTCGCTGTTGCTGCTGCTAATGATGATCTCTCTTTCCTTATTTGATTCACATTTGCCATTTTTATTTTCTTGTTTTTGTTATTTTGTTGTCAAAAACCCAAGTTTAGCACAAATCAGAAATGAAATGAGAGAGATAGATCTCTCTCTCTCTCTCTCTCTCCATCGTGAGTTAAAACTGAGATAAGTTGTACAAATAAATGGGGGTGTACAAAGATATGGAGGTGTATATAGAACTCGGGCCATTCGAGCCATGTGAGTTTCGAGCTACGAATCGCAACTGTTTGATGATTGACTCCTTTTTGTCTTAAGAATTTGCTTCAACAAGAAAAAAAAAAGAAATAAAAACACTCATTCCCCTCCAAAATAATAGTCCCAAAAAAATTTAAGCTAAATTACACTTTTTAGTCGAGATTAAAATAATCAAAAAATTAACTTACTCTCCAAACGAAACTTTAAAGATTCATTTTTATGGCATAGCACAATAGGTTGTTATGAGAAGTAGGTTAAAAACCAATTTTTTTTGACTTTTTTTTCAAAAAATATATAAAAAAATTAAAAAAATGATGTGACCTAAAAAAATTTTAAAAATTTACTTTTAATTTGCTCCAAAAACAAGTCAATATTAAAAGAGAAATGATACATCCCCTAATTATGGTGCTCTAATTGAGTTCTAATGATGTGACAAGAAAGAAACAAAACAAAACAAAACAAACAGCAATGATACAGAGCACTTAGTTTGGTGCTCTAATGGAGCACTAATGGCACAACAAGGAGGGAAAAAAAAAATCAAGACCAAAATATCACATTACAGTGGGTGGGGCCCACTGCCAGCTCGTTAGAGCTGGCTTTAAAGCTCAAGAATTAAAGCTCTAAAGCATTTTTTCAAAACAAAACAAAAGCCAAAACATCACATCATAGGGGAACCCACCTATTTAGAGCTCTTTTAGAGCTCAACAATTAGAGCTCCAAAACATTTTTGACATTAAAACAACTTGTAAGAAGGATTCGACGAGAAAGAACTTTGAATTTCTTAGAGCATCTCCAACGGTTCACTAGAAATTTCAACAAATTTGAGTAAAAAAAAAGACAAATTCCTCAATCTGATATCAGCCACTCCAACGGTGATCATCAATACACACTGGACGTTCGAGAGGATGACCGGCCGGTCAACCGGCTAATCAACCAAAAAGAGGAAATTTTTTTTAGAAGCATCACCGTCTCTCGCTCTCTCTTTATCTTCATCCTTGAATGTTCGCTCTACGGCAAGAGCAGTGGCTCTAAGGAATTCCTTTTGAGTGTTGAGCCTTGCAAGCCATCGCGATCGCCCCAAGCCATCCTTTTGATTCGCAGTAGACTTAGAGTCCATGTCTTGGGATTTCACAAGTGACCCATCTTTAGAAGCTTCCTCAAGAGCTTCCCTGAGCTTATGCTCTTGCAATTTCCTTAGAAATGATGGGTTTCTCTTGATTTCTTTTGTTGAATGGTTAAACCCATCTCTTCTTCTATTCTTTTTGTCCATGATCAGAGCAGCACAGTGAGAAATTGGCTTCCATAGTGAAAGATGCATTGAAAGACCCATCTCTTCTTCTGCTCTTCTCAATTCTCTCTGATCTTTAACCAGATCAAATAGAAACCCTAGATTTGACTACCTTGAAAATCCAGTAACTGAGGATTCAAGCCAGATTAAGACAATACATTTGGAAGCCTAAAATGTAGGAAGAAAAAAAAGTAAAAAAGAAAAAGAAAAAGAAGAGGATAAAATCTACCCATAGATTTTAGGGTTCAATCAGTGAACTAGTGGACCAGTTCAACATTTTGGGAAAGTGACAAAAAAAAAAAAAAAAAGATTAGGAGAAAAGTAAAAAAAAGAAAAGAAAAGAGAGAGACTCAAAACATAGAGAAATTCAAGACCCAAGATTCAAAAGATTTATGGAATTACAAAACCCCAAACCCATTGAAATTCGAAAGTCAAAACATTACCATCGAATTGGGAAAAAACCAAATACAGAGACGAAATCAAAGCCTCAAACCCTGGAACCCAAAACCCAGATCTTGAAAAGATTGGCAAAGAAAACACAATACAAAATTGATTCAGCGAAATGTAGCAGAAAAAGATTTCAGAAAAACAAGAACCCGACTTCAACCCCCTGTTCAGAAAGAGCTCCAAGCTCTCTCTTTCTTCTATCTCTAACTTTTCTGCAACCTAATTAAATGTAGAGCCTCCACATATAATGCCTCAGTTATGTGTGTCCATCAGAGAGAGAGAGAGAGAGAAGTCAAAACTTGAAAATAGACAATGGCTATGTTTTGAGAATTGTTTAGTTAGCCGGACGACCGGTGGGACAATTGGCCGGACGTCCGGCTGGTTGTCCAGTGGGGCAACTGGGCGGACGTCTGGTGGGACCACCTCCAATGTAAACGCACAGTATTTTGGTGAAATCTGCTCTAGATCCTCATTTTGGTAGAAGTTTTGGCTGATTCTCAATTTGATATCATTTTGGTGAAACCGTTAGAGAGATAAAAGTGTTACTTCTTCATCAAATTCAAATCTGGTAATTAATCTAATTCACCGTTGGAGATGGTCTTAACCGCTCATCAATCCCTTCCTCTAATTAACTTTTCCACAATCAAAGTAAAGTTATCACATCACCTGGGCCATATTTGGCTGATTGACTCCTTTTTGTCCCAGGCATTTGCTTCAATAAGAAAAAAGAGAGATAAAAATACGCCCCTATCCCATAATAATAGTCCCTTTTAAGAAATTTAACTTTTTTATTAGTAGTATAATTATTGCAGTTTAAAAATAATAATTTTCTAAAATTATCTTTTGATAGTATATTTTTTGAGGAATATCAATTGTCATAATTGTATTTTTTTGTGTTATTAATGAATTTAAGAAAGAGGCGAAATAGGAAATTCATATTATTTTAATTCTTAATTTTTAAAAATAGATTAATATTTTAAAATAATGAAAAATAAAATAAGGAACTAATATTTTTGGACGAATGGAGTAATTAAAAAAAAATAATAAATTGGCTAACACATTCATGTGTTCATAGAACCTTATCCAAAGACATAAATCCAAATTCACAGCTAGCCAGACTTCTCAATAAGGCATATATGTTGGTGCATTTTAATATATTTAATTGAATAATTTAACAAAATAAATAATGAGTGAAGAGGAGTAGAAGTTGATGAAGCTTTGTTAAAATAATTAGATGATAGGTTTACACATTGATTAAAAAAGAGAAATGTAATTATTACTTCTTATTATTTATGTTGTGGAAGTTAGGTCCAATTCCAACCTCTAAATGTAAATTGAATTTGGTTACACTCGAAATAGTCACAAATGTGAGATGGTCGTTTTTTTGGGAACATAAGTTAATGTCTTAAAATTTAGTCCTATTAATATATATATATATTTGAAATTATTGGAAAATAATTGTTTTTCAGAAACTTTAATTCGAAATTAAAGTAGGACCCAACCGCCAGTTGAGGTGGGTCTGAGTAATTTTGTATTCTCTTAAGTAAGAAGATTGCAATACAAAAATAATGAGCCAAAACCATTGAGTTGTGAATGAGAATTGTCTCATAAAGTGGGCATCAATGAAGTTGGGTTTAGATTTGGACTTAATCTTGGTTTGGACTAGGCCTAGACTCGTACTTGTGCATGTGCTAGGTTTGGTCTTAGACTTGGACTTGGACCTAGTCTTGAGCTTTCGGCTGAACTGTGTTGGGCTTAGTTTGTGCATGTGTTTGAGATTGGGTTTGGATCGGGTTGTGACCCAACACCCATATCCATTTTGCAACCCATCTTGTTTAATTATCAAAACTTATACATCATATACACATTATGATTTATATAATGATTTTGGAGTTTTGAACCTTTGTAGCTCTAGCCCTAATGGCTAGAGTTGAAGACTTTTGATGACCTCATTGATGTTAGTCTTCATGGCTAAGGCTCTCCCCTACTAGTATAAATAGAGGCATTTCTCCTCTAACTTAGTGGGTTGTTTTTACAGAGGTTTTGTGATGGAAAATGAGATGGTGCTTTGAAATAAAAATTTAGAGATGATTTTTTACGCCAAAGAAATTTTTTTCCTATATTCTTTTGTTAGCCTCTTCTTTGATTCTTGTTAGAGAGAGTGCAGTCATTGTCAAATTCGCCGAAACTATTCAGAAGGTGCTTCTGCATTAGCTGGTCTAAACCATCGTATCTTGGGAGACAAAAGTCGACATACCTCCAACACCAGCGGTGAGGCAGCTAATCTGTTTTAAGGACACTGTGGTATCACACAGGCTTCGGTTTGTGCTTTCTTTACCATTTTATTGTATTGTGTATTTCTGTGCTATATTATTGTAAATTTCCAGTATACTTTCTCAGTCTGTAATTTAATTTGATTAATCATGAATCTATTTATTTTAGTTAATTATATTAATTTGTACAACAATCTTAAAACAGATTATATGTGTTTATCATGAAATTAGATAATTAGATTCATATATGTTGTGTAAGAATTTATGCTACTGTTCATGTGTTCCAAATTGTCCTTAGAAGTATGTTGCTGACTGTTGTGATTCCTAAATAATAATAACATATATATATATACATATATATGCATGTTATTGTATGTGCAAAAATGCAATTGAGTTATATGAATAGGCTGCTTTTCCATTATATATTTCTATGGTTCGTCTGCCATCAAAACAAAGTCATGATTAGAAATTGGTGTACATATATATATAGGCTACTGTTGCATGTGTGGCATTACAATAATAATAAATAAACCAGGGAACATATTTGCATGCTATTTTCTTTTCTTCACCATTGCTTACTGTTTCAAACATTTTTTTTTATTGTTTATCTTCAGTATGATTCGCATGCTTATAGACATTCAATTTGATATCTATTAAGTCCAATGTTTTTTCCTAGAAATTCCTGCTTGTAAATTATGCATTTTTCTAGATTTTAGTTTTCTTACATGATTTCATTTCCAGAATTATCTACATGTTATTGCTCACATGGTTATTGTTTTGTAACAATTATATATAGCTTTTGCCTATTAAATTTAATTTAAGATTTTGTTGTTATCAAAAATTGTGTAACTTGTCTATATTTTATATACATGTTTATTGTGTAAATAAAACTGTAAATTTATTTTATTGGTGTAATAATTGTCATATAAAATTACCTCATAATTTGAATTTAATTATGTGAAGTTATAAGGTATATGTAAATCTTGCTAATTAAAATTTTTAATTTATAAATTTTAGTTTGTAACTTGTCTAAATTTATTTGCATGTTTTTTGGTGTAATTTGCATTCTGATTGTTTTATAATTTCTACAATATTTATATACATGTTAATTGTCCATAATTATGTACATGTTTAATGTGTCATAAGTTCATATATAACGCTTGCCAATTAAAATAATTATGTACATGTTTAATGTGTAATAAGTTCATATAAAACTCTTGCCAATTAAAAGTTTTAATTTTAATTGTGAAGTTACAAATTTTATTTTGTAACTCATCTAGCATTTAAATTCATTAGTTAATTTTATTATTCAATAGTTTGCTAGATGGTTTCAAGTTTCTTTAGATTGTTTGCCTTGTATTTTCTTGTGATTTTCTCCTAACTTGCTTTTCAGGAATATCTATGCGAAAGGGATTGGGAAAACAAATACAAAACAAAATGAATAGTCTTTGGGATATACAAACAAAAAGTATGGACGACTAACCTTTGTGATGAAAAGGAATAACTAAGCGTGGCAAGGATTTTCAACCATATAAAAATCCGATTTGGATTGGTCTACATTGGTTTATAGTTGAAGCAAATCTTTTCTTGGATTTAGTTGGTTATTTACCTAATTTTTTGAAGCAAGTTTGTTTGCTTGTATTGTTAGAAGCATTTTTATTTGCTTAATCATTGTTGTAGCAATTTTTTATATTGCTTGTAATTGTTAGCAATTTTATTTTATTTGCTTGTAAATTTGGAACTTGGTTTGGTTTTCTGTAATAGAAACCAAAGTATTTAGCATTGGTTAAGGAGTAGTTCTTATTTGTTCAGAAATGACAATTAAGACGGATTTGGTTTCAAACCTTTGGGGTTTGAGGAATTCTTTGGGTTTAATCATTTTATTCCCAAAGTGTTGAAAAACCAAGTTTGGAGAAAGTATTTGGTTATAATATGATTATTTCCAAAGTGTTATGGTTTTGAAAAAAGAAAACAAATTTTTGCATTAACTAAAATATTTTTGATTTTTATTTAGAAATAATGGGCTTAGTTCCGGGAGTACCGATTAACTTTTATGAGTGGTGTAATTCTGATAGCAAATTTTATTTGCTTGGGAATTGGTTTGTTTTAACCTTGTTTATCTCCTAAAAAAAATTAATTCTAAATTTGTTTTCTCATGGACTAGGAGTCAACATGCTCTTGAAAGTTTTGTATAAGGTTAA
>JAXFYN010000919.1:0-77000 GCA_036172215.1 Camellia granthamiana
AAACTGGACAAAACAGTGCGACGCGCAAAATAGCTCGAGTGCGAACTGCACAAAACAGTGCCACGGGCAAAATGTCGCGAGTGGGAACTGCACAAAATAGTGCGACGCGCAAAATAGCGCGAGTGTCAACTGCACAAAATAGTGCGGCGCGCAAAATAGCGCGAGTGATAAACTGCACAAAACAGTGCGACGCACAAAAGAGCGCGACTGCGAACTGCACAAAACTGTGCGATGCGTAAAATAGCGCGGGTGGTAAACTGCACAAAACAGTGCGACGCGCAAAATAGCGCGAGTGGAAACTGCACAAAACAGAGCGACGCGCAAAATAGCGCGAGTGTCAACTGCACAAAACAGTGCGACGCGCAAAATAGCGCGGGTACGAACAGCACAAAACAGTGCGACGCGCAAAATAGCGCGAGTGTCAACTGTACAAAACAGTGCGACGCGCAAAATAGCGCGAGTGTCAACTGCATAAAATAGTGCGACGGCAAAATAGCAGGAGTGATAAACTGCACAAAACAGTGCGACGCGCAAAATAGCGCGAGTGGTAAACTGCACAAAACTGTGCGACGCGCAAAATAGCGCGAGTGCTACACTGCACAAAACAGTGCGACGCGCAAAATAGCGCGAGTATTAACTGGAAAAAACAGTGCGACGCGTAAAATAGCGCGAGTGTAAACAGCACAAAACAGTGGGACGCGCAAAATAGCGCGAGTGATAAACTGCATAAAACAGTGCGACGCGCCAAATAGCGCGAGGGTGAACTGCACAAAACAGTGCGACGGCAAAATAGCAGGAGTGATAAACTGGACAAAACAGTGCGACGCGCCAAATAGCGCGAGTGGTAAACTGCACAAAACAGTGCGACGCGCAAAATAGCGCGAGTGATAAACTGCACAAAACAGTGCGACGCGCAAAATAGCGCGAGTGTCAACTGGACAAAACAGTGCGACGCGCAAAATAGCGCGAGTGTAAACAGCACAAAACAGTGCAACGCGCAAAATAGCGCGAGTGGACTGCATAAAACAGTGCGACGCGCAAAATAGCGCGAGTGATAAACTGCACAAAACAGTGCGACGCGCAAAATAGCGCGAGTGTCAACTGGACAAAACAGTGCGACGCGCAAAATAGCGCGAGTGTAAACAGCACAAAACAGTGCGACGCGCAAAATAGCGCGAGTGATAGACTGCATAAAACAGTGCGACGCGCCAAATAGCGCAAGGGTGAACTGCACAAAACAGTGCGACGCGCAAAAAACAACGAGTGATTAACTGCCCGAAACAATGCGACGCGTAAAATAGCGCGAGTGTCAGCTGCACAAAACAGCGCGACGGCAAAAATAGCGGGATTGATAAACTGGACAAAACAGTGCGACGCGCAAAATAGCGCGAGTGGTAAACTGCACAAAACAGTGCGACACGCAAAATAGCGCGGGTCATAAAATGCACAAAACAGTGCGACGCGCAAAATAGCGCGGGTGTCAACTGGACAAAACAGTGCGAGGCGCGAAATAGCGCGAGTGCGAACTGCACAAAACTGCGCGACGAGCAAAATAGCGCGAGTGGGAACTGCACAATACAGTGCGACGCTCAAAATAGCGCGAGTGTCAACTGCACAAAACCGTTGCGACATTGCAAAATAGCGCGAGTGCGAACTGCACAAAACAGTGCGAAGCGCAAAATAGCGCGAGTGATAAACTGCACAAAACGGTGCGACGCGCAAAATTGCGCGAGTGATAGACTGCACAAAACAGTGCGACGCGCCAAATAGCGCGAGTGACAACTGCACAAAACAGTGCGATACGCAAAATAGCACGAGTGTCAACTACACAAAACAGTGCGACGGGAAAATAGCAGGAGTGATAAGCTGGACAAAACAGTGCGACGCGCCAAATAGCGCGAGTGGTAAACTGGACAAAACAGTGCGACGCGCAAAATAGCTCGAGTGATAAACAGCACAAAACAGTGCGACGCGCAAAATAGCGCGAGTGTCAACTGGACAAAACAGTGCGACGCGCAAAATAGCGCGAGTGCGAACTGCACAAAACAGTGCCACGGGCAAAATAGCGCGAGTGGGAACTGCACAAAATAGCGCGAGTGTCAACTGCACAAAATAGTGCGGCGCGCAAAATAGCGCGAGTGATAAACTGCACAAAACAGTGCGACGCACAAAAGAGCGCGACTGCGAACTGCACAAAACAGTGCGATGCGTAAAATAGCGCGGGTGGTAAACTGCACAAAACAGTGCGACGCGCAAAATAGCGCGAGTGGAAACTGCACAAAACAGAGCGACGCGCAAAATAGCGCGAGTGTCAACTGCACAAAACAGTGCGACGCGCAAAATAGCGCGGGTGCGAACAGCACAAAACAGTGCGACGCGCAAAATAGCGCGAGTGTCAACTGTACAAAACAGTGCGACGCGCAAAATAGCGCGAGTGTCAACTGCATAAAATAGTGCGACGGCAATATAGCAGGAGTGATAAACTGCACAAAACAGTGCGACGCGCAAAATAGCGCGAGTGGTAAACTGCACAAAACTGTGCGACGCGCAAAATAGCGCGAGTGCTACACTGCACAAAACAGTGCGACGCGCAAAATAGCGCGAGTATCAACTGGACAAAACAGTGCGACGCGTAAAATAGCGCGAGTGTAAACAGCACAAAACAGTGCGACGCGCAAAATAGCGCGAGTGATAAACTGCATAAAACAGTGCGACGCGCCAAATAGCGCGAGGGTGAACTGCACAAAACAGTGCGACGGCAAAATAGCAGGAGTGATAAACTGGACAAAACAGTGCGACGCGCCAAATAGCGCGAGTGGTAAACTGCACAAAACAGTGCGACGCGCAAAATAGCGCGAGTGTCAACTGGACAAAACAGTGCGACGCGCAAAATAGCGCGAGTGTAAACAGCACAAAACAGTGCGACGCGCAAAATAGCGCGAGTGATAAACTGCATAAAACAGTGCGACGCGCCAAATAGCGCGAGGGTGAACTGCACAAAACAGCGCGACGCGCAAAAAACAACGAGTGATTAACTGCCCGAAACAATGCGACGCGTAAAATAGCGCGAGTGTCAGCTGCACAAAACAGCGCGACGGCAAAATAGCAGGATTGATAAACTGGACAAAACAGTGCGACGCGCAAAATAGCGCGAGTGGTAAACTGCACAAAACAGTGCGACACGCAAAATAGCGCGGGTCATAAAATGCACAAAACAGTGCGATGCGCAAAATAGCGCGGGTGTCAACTGGACAAAACAGTGCGAGGCGCGAAATAGCGCGAGTGCGAACTGCACAAAACTGCGCGACGAGCAAAATAGCGCGAGTGGGAACTGCACAATACAGTGCGACGCTCAAAATAGCGCGAGTGTCAACTGCACAAAACCGTGCGACATGCAAAATAGCGCGAGTGCGAACTGCACAAAACAGTGCGAAGCGCAAAATAGCGCGAGTGATAAACTGCACAAAACGGTGCGACGCGCAAAATTGCGCGAGTGATAGACTGCACAAAACAGTGCGACGCGCCAAATAGCGCGAGTGACAACTGCACAAAACAGTGCGATACGCAAAATAGCACGAGTGTCAACTACACAAAACAGTGCGACGGGAAAATAGCAGGAGTGATAAGCTGGACAAAACAGTGCGACGCGCCAAATAGCGCGAGTGGTAAACTGGACAAAACAGTGCGACGCGCAAAATAGCTCGAGTGCGAACTGCACAAAACAGTGCCACGGGCAAAATGTCGCGAGTGGGAACTGCACAAAATAGTGCGACGCGCAAAATAGCGCGAGTGTCAACTGCACAAAATAGTGCGGCGCGCAAAATAGCGCGAGTGATAAACTGCACAAAACAGTGCGACGCACAAAAGAGCGCGACTGCGAACTGCACAAAACTGTGCGATGCGTAAAATAGCGCGGGTGGTAAACTGCACAAAACAGTGCGACGCGCAAAATAGCGCGAGTGGAAACTGCACAAAACAGAGCGACGCGCAAAATAGCGCGAGTGTCAACTGCACAAAACAGTGCGACGCGCAAAATAGCGCGGGTGCGAACAGCACAAAACAGTGCGACGCGCAAAATAGCGCGAGTGTCAACTGTACAAAACAGTGCGACGCGCAAAATAGCGCGAGTGTCAACTGCATAAAATAGTGCGACGGCAAAATAGCAGGAGTGATAAACTGCACAAAACAGTGCGACGCGCAAAATAGCGCGAGTGGTAAACTGCACAAAACTGTGCGACGCGCAAAATAGCGAGTGCTACACTGCACAAAACAGTGCGACGCGCAAAATAGCGCGAGTATTAACTGGAAAAAACAGTGCGACGCGTAAAATAGCGCGAGTGTAAACAGCACAAAACAGTGGGACGCGCAAAATAGCGCGAGTGATAAACTGCATAAAACAGTGCGACGCGCCAAATAGCGCGAGGGTGAACTGCACAAAACAGTGCGACGGCAAAATAGCAGGAGTGATAAACTGGACAAAACAGTGCGACGCGCCAAATAGCGCGAGTGGTAAACTGCACAAAACAGTGCGACGCGCAAAATAGCGCGAGTGATAAACTGCACAAAACAGTGCGACGCGCAAAATAGCGCGAGTGTCAACTGGACAAAACAGTGCGACGCGCAAAATAGCGCGAGTGTAAACAGCACAAAACAGTGCAACGCGCAAAATAGCGCGAGTGATAGACTGCATAAAACAGTGCGACGCGCAAAATAGCGCGAGTGATAAACTGCACAAAACAGTGCGACGCGCAAAATAGCGCGAGTGTCAACTGGACAAAACAGTGCGACGCGCAAAATAGCGCGAGTGTAAACAGCACAAAACAGTGCGACGCGCAAAATAGCGCGAGTGATAGACTGCATAAAACAGTGCGACGCGCCAAATAGCGCAAGGGTGAACTGCACAAAACAGTGCGACGCGCAAAAAACAACGAGTGATTAACTGCCCGAAACAATGCGACGCGTAAAATAGCGCGAGTGTCAGCTGCACAAAACAGCGCGACGGCAAAATAGCGGGATTGATAAACTGGACAAAACAGTGCGACGCGCAAAATAGCGCGAGTGGTAAACTGCACAAAACAGTGCGACACGCAAAATAGCGCGGGTCATAAAATGCACAAAACAGTGCGACGCGCAAAATAGCGCGGGTGTCAACTGGACAAAACAGTGCGAGGCGCGAAATAGCGCGAGTGCGAACTGCACAAAACTGCGCGACGAGCAAAATAGCGCGAGTGGGAACTGCACAATACAGTGCGACGCTCAAAATAGCGCGAGTGTCAACTGCACAAAACCGTGCGACATGCAAAATAGCGCGAGTGCGAACTGCACAAAACAGTGCGAAGCGCAAAATAGCGCGAGTGATAAACTGCACAAAACGGTGCGACGCGCAAAATTGCGCGAGTGATAGACTGCACAAAACAGTGCGACGCGCCAAATAGCGCGAGTGACAACTGCACAAAACAGTGCGATACGCAAAATAGCACGAGTGTCAACTACACAAAACAGTGCGACGGGAAAATAGCAGGAGTGATAAGCTGGACAAAACAGTGCGACGCGCCAAATAGCGCGAGTGGTAAACTGGACAAAACAGTGCGACGCGCAAAATAGCTCGAGTGATAAACAGCACAAAACAGTGCGACGCGCAAAATAGCGCGAGTGTCAACTGGACAAAACAGTGCGACGCGCAAAATAGCGCGAGTGCGAACTGCACAAAACAGTGCCACGGGCAAAATAGCGCGAGTGGGAACTGCACAAAATAGCGCGAGTGTCAACTGCACAAAATAGTGCGGCGCGCAAAATAGCGCGAGTGATAAACTGCACAAAACAGTGCGACGCACAAAAGAGCGCGACTGCGAACTGCACAAAACAGTGCGATGCGTAAAATAGCGCGGGTGGTAAACTGCACAAAACAGTGCGACGCGCAAAATAGCGCGAGTGGAAACTGCACAAAACAGAGCGACGCGCAAAATAGCGCGAGTGTCAACTGCACAAAACAGTGCGACGCGCAAAATAGCGCGGGTGCGAACAGCACAAAACAGTGCGACGCGCAAAATAGCGCGAGTGTCAACTGTACAAAACAGTGCGACGCGCAAAATAGCGCGAGTGTCAACTGCATAAAATAGTGCGACGGCAATATAGCAGGAGTGATAAACTGCACAAAACAGTGCGACGCGCAAAATAGCGCGAGTGGTAAACTGCACAAAACTGTGCGACGCGCAAAATAGCGCGAGTGCTACACTGCACAAAACAGTGCGACGCGCAAAATAGCGCGAGTATCAACTGGACAAAACAGTGCGACGCGTAAAATAGCGCGAGTGTAAACAGCACAAAACAGTGCGACGCGCAAAATAGCGCGAGTGATAAACTGCATAAAACAGTGCGACGCGCCAAATAGCGCGAGGGTGAACTGCACAAAACAGTGCGACGGCAAAATAGCAGGAGTGATAAACTGGACAAAACAGTGCGACGCGCCAAATAGCGCGAGTGGTAAACTGCACAAAACAGTGCGACGCGCAAAATAGCGCGAGTGTCAACTGGACAAAACAGTGCGACGCGCAAAATAGCGCGAGTGTAAACAGCACAAAACAGTGCGACGCGCAAAATAGCGCGAGTGATAAACTGCATAAAACAGTGCGACGCGCCAAATAGCGCGAGGGTGAACTGCACAAAACAGCGCGACGCGCAAAAAACAACGAGTGATTAACTGCCCGAAACAATGCGACGCGTAAAATAGCGCGAGTGTCAGCTGCACAAAACAGCGCGACGGCAAAATAGCAGGATTGATAAACTGGACAAAACAGTGCGACGCGCAAAATAGCGCGAGTGGTAAACTGCACAAAACAGTGCGACACGCAAAATAGCGCGAGTCATAAAATGCACAAAACAGTGCGACGCGCAAAATAGCGCAGGTGTCAACTGGACAAAACAGTGCGAGGCGCGAAATAGCGCGAGTGCGAACTGCACAAAACTGCGCGACGAGCAAAATAGCGCGAGTGGGAACTGCACAATACAGTGCGACGCTCAAAATAGCGCGAGTGTCAACTGCACAAAACTGTGCGACATGCAAAATAGCGCGAGTGCGAACTGCACAAAACAGTGCGAAGCGCAAAATAGCGCGAGTGATAAACTGCACAAAACGGTGCGACGCGCAAAATTGCGCGAGTGATAGACTGCACAAAACAGTGCGACGCGCCAAATAGCGCGAGTGACAACTGCACAAAACAGTGCGATACGCAAAATAGCACGAGTGTCAACTACACAAAACAGTGCGACGGGAAAATAGCAGGAGTGATAAGCTGGACAAAACAGTGCGACGCGCCAAATAGCGCGAGTGGTAAACTGGACAAAACAGTGCGACGCGCAAAATAGCTCGAGTGATAAACAGCACAAAACAGTGCGACGCGCAAAATAGCGCGAGTGTCAACTGGACAAAACAGTGCGACGCGCAAAATAGCGCGAGTGCGAACTGCACAAAACAGTGCCACGGCCAAAATAGCGCGAGTGGGAACTGCACAAAATAGTGCGACGCGCAAAATAGCGCGAGTGTCAACTGCACAAAATAGTGCGGCGCGCAAAATAGTGCGAGTGATAAACTGCACAAAACAGTGCGACGCACAAAAGAGCGCGACTGCGAACTGCACAAAACAGTGCGATGCGTAAAATAGCGCGGGTGATAAACTGCACAAAACAGTGCGACGCGCAAAATAGCGCGAGTGCTACACTGCACAAAACAGTGCGACGCGCAAAATAGCGCGAGTATCAACTGGACAAAACAGTGCGACGCGTAAAATAGCGCGAGTGTAAACAGCACAAAACAGTGCGACGCGCAAAATAGCGCGAGTGATAAACTGCATAAAACAGTGCGACGCGCCAAATAGCGCGAGGGTGAACTGCACAAAACAGTGCGACGGCAAAATAGCAGGAGTGATAAACTGGACAAAACAGTGCGACGCGCCAAATAGCGCGAGTGGTAAACTGCACAAAACAGTGCGACGCGCAAAATAGCGCGAGTGATAAACTGCACAAAACAGTGCGACGCGCAAAATAGCGCGAGTGTCAACTGACAAAACAGTGCGACGCGCAAAATAGCGCGAGTGTAAACAGCACAAAACAGTGCGACGCGCAAAATAGCGCGAGTGATAAACTGCATAAAACAGTGCGACGCGCCAAATAGCGCGAGGGTGAACTGCACAAAACAGTGCGACGCGCAAAAAACAACGAGTGATTAACTGCCCGAAACAATGCGACGCGTAAAATAGCGCAAGTGTCAGCTGCACAAAACAGCGCGACGGCAAAATAGCAGGATTGATAAACTGGACAAAACAGTGCGACGCGCAAAATAGCGCGAGTGGTAAACTGCACAAAACAGTGCGACACGCAAAATAGCGCGGGTCATAAAATGCACAAAACAGTGCGACGCGCAAAATAGCGCGGGTGTCAACTGGACAAAACAGTGCGAGGCGCGAAATAGCGCGAGTGCGAACTGCACAAAACTGCGCGACGAGCAAAATAGCGCGAGTGGGAACTGCACAATACAGTGCGACGCTCAAAATAGCGCGAGTGTCAACTGCACAAAACCGTGCGACATGCAAAATAGCGCGAGTGCGAACTGCACAAAACAGTGCGAAGCGCAAAATAGCGCGAGTGATAAACTGCACAAAACGGTGCGACGCGCAAAATTGCGCGAGTGATAGACTGCACAAAACAGTGCGACGCGCCAAATAGCGCGAGTGACAACTGCACAAAACAGTGCGATACGCAAAATAGCACGAGTGTCAACTACACAAAACAGTGCGACGGGAAAATAGGAGGAGTGATAAGCTGGACAAAACAGTGCGACGCGCCAAATAGCGCGAGTGGTAAACTGGACAAAACAGTGCGACGCGCCAAATAGCACGAGTGACAACTGCACAAAACAGTGCGATACGCAAAATAGCACGAGTGTCAACTACACAAAACAGTGCGACGGGAAAATAGCAAGAGTGATAAGCTGGACAAAACAGTGCGACGCGCAAAATAGCACGAGTGATAAACTGCACAAAACAGTGCGACGCGCAAAATAGCGCGAGTGTCAACTGGACAAAACAGTGCAACGCGCAAAATAGCGCGAGTGCGAACTGCACAAAACAGTGCCACGGGCAAAATAGCGCGCGTGGGAACTGCACAAAACAGTGCGACGCGCAAAATAGCGCGAGTGTCAACTGCACAAAACAGTGCGGCGCGCAAAATAGCGCCAGTGATAAACTGCACAAAATAGTGCGACGCACAAAAGAGCGCGACCGCGAACTGCACAAAACAGTGCGACGCGCAAAATAGCGCGGGTGATAAACTGCACAAAACAGTGCGACGCGCAAAATAGCGCGAGTGGCAACTGCACAAAACAGAGCGACGCGCAAAATAGCGCGAGTGGCAACTGCACAAAACTGTGCGACGCGCAAAATAGCGCGGGTGCGAACAGCACAAAACAGTGCGACGCGCAAAATAGCGCGAGTGTCAACTGTACAAAACAGTGCGACGCGCAAAATAGCGCGAGTGTCAACTGCATAAAATAGTGCGACGGCAAAACAGCATGAGTGATAAACTGTACAAAACAGTGCGACGCGTAAAATAGCGCGAGTGAGAAACTGCACAAAAAAAGTGCGACGCGCAAAATAGCGCGAGTGGTAAACTGCACAAAACTGTGCGACGCGCAAAATAGCGCGAGTGCTACACTGCACAAAACAGTGCGACGCGCAAAATAGCGCGAGTGTCAACTGGACAAAACAGTGTGACGCGTAAAATAGCGCGAGTGTAAACAGCACAAAACAGTGCGACGTGCAAAATAGCGCGAGTGATAAACTGCATAAAACAGTGCGACGGCAAAATAGCAGGAGTGATAAACTGGACAAAATAGTGCGACGCGCCAAATAGCGCGAGTGGTACACTGCACAAAACAGTGCGACGCGCAAAATAGCGCGACTGATAAACTGCACAAAACAGTGCGACGCGCAAAATAGCGCGAGTGTCAACTGGACAAAACAGTGCGACGCGCAAAATAGCGCGAGTGCGAACTGCACAAAACAGTGCGACGGGCAAAATAGCGCGAATGGGAACTGCACAAAACAGTGCGACGCGCAAAATAGCGCGAGTGTCAACTGCACAAAATAGTGCGACGTGCAAAATAGTGTGAGTGCGAACTGCACAAAACAGTGTGACCCGCAAAATAGTGTGAGTGATAAACTGCACAATACAGTGCGACGCGCAAAATAGCGCGAGTGGCAACTGTACAAAACAGTGCGACGCGCAAAATAGCGCGAGTGTCAACTGCACAAAACAGTGCGACGCGCAAAATAGCGCGAGTGTCAACTGCACACAACAGTGCGACGCGCAAAATAGCGCGAGTGTCAACTGCACAAAACAGTGCGACACGCAAAATAAAGGTAGTAATAAACTGCACAAAACAATGCGACGCGCAAAATAGCGCGACTGTCAACTGGACAAAACAGTGCGACGCGCAAAATAGCGCGTGTGCGAACTGCACAAAACAGTGCCACGGGCAAAATAGCGCGAGTGGGGAACTGCACAAAACAGTGCGACGCGCAAAATAGCGCGAGTGTCAACTGCACAAAACAGTGCGGCGCACAAAATAGTACGAGTGATAAACTGCACAAAACAGTGCGACGCACAAAAGAGCGCGACTGCGAACTGCACAAAACAGTGCGACGCGCAAAATAGCGCGGGTGATAAACTGCAGAAAACAGTGCGACGCGCAAAATAGCGCGAGTGGCAACTGCACAAAACAGAGCGACGCGCAAAATAGCGTGGGTGCGAACAGCACAAAACAGTGCGACGCGCAAAATAGCGCGAGTGTCAACTGTACAAAACAGTGCGACGCGCAAAATAGCGCGAGTGTCAACTGCAGAAAATAGTGCGACGGCAAAACAGCAGGAGTGATAAACTGCACAAAACAGTGCGACGCGCAAAATAGCGCGAGTGAGAAACTGCACAAAACAGTGCGACGCGCAAAATAGCGCGAGTGGTAAACTGCACAAAACTGTGCGACGCGCAAAATAGCGCGAGTGCTACACTGCACAAAACAGTGCGACGCGCAAAATAGCGCGAGTGTCAACTGGACAAAACAGTGCGACGCGTAAAATAGCGCGAGTGTAAACAGCACAAAACAGTGCGACGCGCAAAATAGCGCGAGTGATAAACTGCATAAAACAGTGCGACGGCAAAATAGCAGGAGTGATAAACTGGACAAAATAGTGCGCCGCGCCAAATAGCGCGAGTGGTAAACTGCACAAAACAGTGCGACGCGCAAAATAGCGCGAGGGATAAACTGCACAAAACAGTGCGACGCGCAAAATGGCGCGAGTGTCAACTGGACAAAACAGTGCGACGCGCAAAATAGCGCGAGTGCGAACTGCACAAAACAGTGCGACGCGCAAAATAGTGCGAGTGTCAACTGTACAAAACAGTGCGACGTGCAAAATAGCGCCAGTGTCAACTGCACAAAATAGTGCGACGTGCAAAATAGCGCGAGTGCGAACTGCACAAAACAGTGCGACGCGCAAAATAGCGCGAGTGGCAACTGTACAAAACAGTGCGACGCGCAAAATAGCGCGAGTGTCAACTGCACATAACAGTGCGACGCGCAAAATAACGCGAGTGTCAACTGCACAAAACAGTGCGACGCGCAAAATAGCGCCAGTGTCAACTGCACAAAACAGTGCGACACGCAAAATAAAGGTAGTGATAAACTGCACAAAACAATGCGACGCGCAAAATAGCGCGAGTGTCAACTGCACAAAACAGTGCGACGCGCAAAATAGCACGAGTGCGAACTGCACAAAACAGTGCGACGCGCAAAGTAGCGCGAGTGTCAACTGTAAAAAACAGGGCGACGCGCAAAATAGAGCGAGTGTCAACTGCACAAAATAGTGCGATGACAAAATAGCAGGTGTGATAAACCGCATAAAACAGTGCGACGCGCAAAATAGCGCGAGTGGTAAACAGCACAAAACAGTGCGACGCGCAAAATAGCGCGAGGGAGAAACTACACAAAACAGTGCGACGCGCAAAATAGCGCGAGTGGTAAACTGCGCAAAACAGTGCGACGCGCAAAATAGCACGAGTGATAGACTGCCCAAAATAGTGCGACGCGCAAAATAGTGCGAGTGTAAACAGCACAAAACAGTGCGACGCGCAAAATAGCGCGAGTGATAAACTGCATTAAACAGTGCGACGTACCAAATAGCGCAATGCTGAACTGCACAAAATAGTGCGACGCGCAAAAAAGAACGAGTGATTAACTGCCCGAAACAATGCGATGCGCAAAATAGCGCGAGTGTCAACTGCACAAAACAGTGCGACGGCAAAATAGCAGGAGTGATAAACTGGACAAAACAGTGCGACGCGCCAAATAGCGCGAGTGGTAAACTGCACAAAACAGTGCGACGCGCAAAATAGCGCGAGTGATAAACTGCACAAAACAGTGCGACACGCAAAATAGCGCGAGTGTCAACTGGACAAAACAGTGCGACTCGCAAAATAGCGCGAGTGCGAACTGCACAAAACAGTGCGACGGGCAAAATAGCGCGATTGGGAACTCCACAAAACAGTACGATGCGCAAAATAGCGCGAGTGTCAACTGCACAAAATAGTGCGACGTGCAAAATAGCGCGAGTGCGAACTGCACAAAACAGTGCGACGCGCAAAATAGGGCGAGTGATAAACTGCACAATACAGTGCGACGCGCAAAATAGCGCGAGTGGCAACTGTACAAAACAGTGCGACGCGCAAAATAGTGCGAGTGTCAACTGCACAAAACAGTGCGACGCGCAAAATAGCGCGAGTGATAGACTGCAAAAAACAGTGCGACGCGTAAAATAGCGCGAGTGTCAACTGGACAAAACAGTGCGACGCGTAAAAGTGCACGAGTGTAAACTGCATAAAACAGTGCGACGCGCCAAATAGCGCGAGGGTGAACTGCACAACACAGTGCGACGCGCAAAAAAGAACGAGTGATTAACTGCCCGAATCAATGCGACGCGCAAAATAGCGCGAGTGTCAACTGCACAAAACAGTGCGATGGCAAAATAGCAGGAGTGATAAACTGGACAAAACAGTGCGACGCGCAAAATAGCGCGAGTGGTAAACTGCACAAAACAGTGCGACACGCAAAATAGAGCAAGTGATAAACTGCACAAAACAGTGCGACGCGCAAAATAGCGCGAGTGTCAACTGGACAAAATAGTGCGACGCGCAAAATAGCGCGAGTGCGAACTGCACAAAACTGTGCGGCGGGCAAAATAGGGCGAGTGGGAACTGCACAAAACAGTGCGACGCGCAAAATAGCGCGAGTGTCATCTGCAGAAAACAGTGCGACGCGCAAAATAGCGCGAGTGCGAACTGCACAAAACAGTGCGACGCGCTAAATAGCGCTAGTGATAAACAGCACAAAATAGTGCGACGCGCAAAATAGCGCGAGTGCGAACTGCACAAAACAGTGCGACGCGCAAAATAGCGCGAGTGATAAACTGCACAAAACAGTGCGACGCGCAAAATAGCGCGAGTGGCAACTGCACAAAACAGTGCGATGCGCAAAATAGCGCGAGTGTCAACTGGACAAAATAGTGCGACGCGCAAAATAGCGCGAGTGCGAACTGCACAAAACTGTGCGGCGGGCAAAATAGCGCGAGTGCGAACTGCACAAAACAGTGCGACGCGCAAAATAGCGCGAGTGGCAACTGCACAAAACAGTGCGACGCGCAAAATAGCGCGACTGTCAACTACACAAAACAATGTGACGCGAAAAATAAAGGTAGTGATTAACTGCGCAAAACAATGCGACGCGCAAAATAACGCGAGTGGCAACTGCACAAAACAGTGTGACGCACAAAATAGCGCGAGTGCGAACTGCACAAAACAGTGCGAGGCGCAAAATAGCGCGAGTGATATACTGCACAAAACAGTGCGACGCTCAAAATAGCGCGAGTGTCAATTGCACAAAACAGTGCGACGACAAAATAGCAGAAGAGATAAACTGCACTGTTAGTGATAAACTGCACAAAACAGGGCGACGGGCAAAATAGCGCGAGTGGTAAACTGCACAAAACAGTGCGACGCGCAAAATAGCGCGAGTGATAAACTGCACAAAACAGTGCGACGCGCAAAATAGCGTGAGTGGTAAACTGCACAAAACAGGGCGACGCGCAAAATGGCGCGACTGATAAACTGCACAAAACAGTGGGACGCGCAAAATAGCGCGAGTTGAAACTGCACAAAACCGTGCGACGCGCGAAATAGCGCGAGTGATAAACTGCATAAAACAGTGCGACGCGCCAAATCGCGCGAGGGTGAACAGCACAAAACAGTGCGACGCGCAAAAAAGCACGAGTGATTAACTGCCCGAAACAATGCGACACGCAAAATAGCGCGAGTGATAAACCTAACCAAACAGTGCGACGCGCAAAATAGCGCGAGTGTGAACAGCACAAAACAGTGCGACGCGCAAAAAAACGCGAGTGTGAACTGCACAAAACAGTGCGACACACAAAATAGCGGGAGTGTGAACTGCACAAAACAGTGCGACGTGCAAAATGGCGCAAGTGTGAACTGCACAAAACAGGGCGACGCGCAAAATCGCGCGAGTGTCAACTGCACAAAACAGCGCGACGCGTAAAATCGCGGGAGTGATAAACTGCACAAAACAGTGCGGCGTACAAAATAGCGCGAGTGATAAACTGCACAAAACAGTGCGACGCGCAATATAGCACGAGTGATTAACTGCCCGAAACAATGCGACGCGCAAAATAGCGCGAGGCATAAACTGCACCAAACAATGCGACGCGCAAAATAGCACGAGTGTGAACTGCACAAAACAGTGCGACGCGCAAAATAGCGCGAGTGGAAACTGCACAAAACAGTGCGACGCGCAAAATAGCGCGAGTGCAAACTGCGCAAAACAGTGACACGCGCAAAATAGCGCGGGTGATAAACTGCACAAAACAGTGCGACGCGCCAAATAGCGCGGGGGTGAACTGCACGAAACAGTGCGACGCGCAATATAGCACGAGTGATTAACAGCCCGAAACAATGCGACGCGCAAAACTGCAGGAGTGATAAACTACATAGACAGTGCGACGCGCAAAATGGCGGGAGTGATAAACTGCACAAAACAGTGCGACGCGCAAAATAGCGCGAGTGTCAACTGCACAAAATTGTTCGATGCGAAAAATAGCAGGAGCGATAAACTGCACAAAACAGTGCGACGCGCAAAATAGCACGAGTGATAAACTGCACGAAATAGTGCCACCCGCAATATAGCGCGAGTGACAAACGGCACAAAACAGTACGACGCGCAAAATAGCGTGAGTGATAAACTGCACAAAACAGTGCGACGCGCAAAATAGCGCGAGTGATAAACTGCACAAAACAGTGCAATGTCCAAAATAGCGCGAATGTCAACTGGACAAAACAGTGCGACGCGCAAAATAGCGCGAGTGTAAACTGCACAAAACAGTGCAACGCGCAAAATAGCGCGAGTGATTAACTTCAAGAAACAGTGCGACGCGCAAAATAGCGCGAGTGATGAACAGCACAAAACAGTGCGAACCGCAAAACACTGCGAGTGATAAACTGCACAATATAGTGCGACGCGCAAAATAGCGCGAGTGGCAACTGCACAAAACAGTGCGACGCGCAAAATAGTGTGAGTGTCAACTGCACAAAACAGTGCGACACGCAAAATAAAGGTAGTGATAAACTGCACAAAACAATGCGACGCGCAAAATAGCGCGAGTGTCAACTGCACAAAACAGTGCGACGCGCAAAATAGCGCGAGTGTCAACTACACAAAACAGTGCGACACGCAAAATAAAGGTAGTGATAAACTGCACAATACAGTGCGACGCGCAAAATAGTGCGAGTGTCAACTGCACAAAACAGTGCGATGCGCAAAATAGTGCGAGTGTCAACTGCACAAAATAGTGCGACCCGCAAAATAAAGGTAGTGATAAACTGCACAAAACAATGCGACGCGCAAAATAGCGCGAGTGTCAACTGCACAAAACAGTGCGACGCGCAAAATAGCGCGAGTGCGAACTAAACAAAATAGTGCGACGCGCAAAATAGCGCGAGTGTCAACTGTACAAAACAGGGCGACGCGCAAAATAGAACGAGTGTCAACTGCACAAAATGGTGCGATGACAAAATAGCAGGTGTGATAAACCGCACAAAATAGTGCGACGCGCAAAATAGCGCGAGTGGTAAACTGCACAAAACAGTGCGACGCGCAAAATAGCTTGAGTGATGAACTGCACCAAACAGTGCGACGCGCAAAATAGGACGAGTGTGAACTGCAGAAAACCGTGCGGCGCGCAAAATAGCGCGAGTGTCAACTGCACAAAACAGTGCGACGCGCAAAATAAATGTGGTGATAAACTGCACAAAATAATGCGACGCGCAAAATAGCGCGAATGGCAACTGCACAAAATAGCGCGAGTGTCAACTGCACAAAACAGTGCGATGGCAAAATAGCAGGAGTGATAAACTGCACAATACAGTGCGACGCGCAAAATAGCGCTAGTGGTAAACTGCACAAAACAGTGCGACGCGCAAAATAGTGCGAGTGTCAACTGCACAAAACAGTGCGACGGCAAAGTAGCAGGAGTGATAAACTGCACAAAACGGTGCGATGGAAAAATAGCGGGAGTGATAAATTGCACAAAATAGTGCGATGCGCAAAATAGCGCGAGTGATAAACTGCACAAAACAGTGCGACGCGCAAAATAGCGCGAGTGGTAAACTGCACAAAACAGTGCGACGCGCATAATAGTGCGAGTGATAAACTGCACAAAACAGTGCGACGCGCAAAATAGCGCGAGTGATTAACTGCATGAAGCAGTGCGACGCGCAAAATAGCGTGAGTGATGAACTGCACCAAACAGTGCGACGCACAAAATAGCACGAGTGTGAACTGCACAAAACCGTGCGACGGGCAAAATAGCGCGAGTGTCAACTGCGTAAAACAGTGCAACGCGCAAAATAAAGGTAGTGATAAACTGCACAAAAGAATGCGACGCGGAAAATAGCGCAAATGGCAACTGCACAAAACAGTGCGACGGGCAAAATAGCGCGAGTGGTAAACTGGACAAAACAGTGCGACGCGCAAAATAGCGCGAGTGTCAACTGCACAAAACAGTGCGATGGCAAAATAGCAGGAGTGATCAACTGCACAAAACAGTGTGATGGCAAAATAGCAGGAGTGATAAACTGCACAAAACAGTGCGACACGCAAAATAGCGCGAGTGGTAAACTGCACAAAATAGTGCGACGCGCAAAATAGCGCGAGTGGTAAACTGCACAAAACAGTGCCACGCGCATAGTAGCGCGAGTGATAAACTGCACAAAACAGTGCGACGCGCAAAATAGCGGGAGTGATTAACTTCACAAAACAGTGCGACGCGCAAAATAGCTTGAGTTTTGAACTGCACCAAACAGTGCGACGCGCAAAATAGCACGAGTGTGAACTGCACAAAACCGTGCGACGGGCAAAATAGCGCGAGTGTCAACTGCGCAAAACGGTGCGACGCGCAAAATAAAGGTAGTGATAAACTACACAAAAGAATGCGACGCGCAAAATAGCGCAAATGGCAACTACACAAAACAGTGCGACGAGCAAAATAGCGCGACTGCGAACTGCACAAAACAGTGCGACGCGCCAAATAGCGCGAGTGATAAACTGCACAAAACAGTGAGACGCACAAAATAGCGCGAGTGACAACTGTACAAAATAGTGCGACGCGCAAAATAGCGCGAATGGTTAACTGCACAAAACAGTGCGACGTGCAAAATAGCGCAAGTGATAAACTGCACAAAACAGTGCGACGCGCCAAATAGCGCGAAGGAGATATGCATAAAACAGTGCGACGCGCAATATAGCACGAGTGATTAACTGCCCGAAACAATGCGACGCGGAAAATAGCGAGTGGCATAAACTGCACCAAACAATACGACGCGTAAAATAGCACGAGTGTGAACTGCACAAAACAGTGCGACACGGAAAATAGCGCGAGTGTCAACTGCACAAAACAGTGCGACGCGCAAAATAGCGTGAGTGCAAACTGCACAAAACAGTGACACGCGCAAAATAGCGCGAGTGATAAACTGCACAAAACAGTGCGACGCGCCAAATAGCGCGAGGGTGAACTGCACGAAACAGTGCGACGCGCAATATAGCATGAGTGATTAACTGCCAGAAACAATGCGACGCGCCAAATAGCGCGAGGCATAAACTGCACCAAACAAGGCGACGCGCAAAATAGCACGAGTGTGAACTGCACAAAACAGTGCGACGCGCAAAATAGCGCGAGTGTCAACTGCACAAAACAGTGCGACGAAAAAATAGCAGGAGTGATAAACTGCACAAAACAGTGCGACGCGCAAAATAGCGCGAGTGTGAACTGCACAAAACAGTGCGACACGCAAAATAGTGAGTGTCAACTGCACAGAAGAGTGCGACGCGAAAAATAAAGGTAGTGATAAACTGCACAAAACAATGCGACGTGGAAAATAGCGCGAGTGGCAACTGCACAAAACAGTGCGACGCGCAAAATAGCGCGAGTGCGAACTGCACAAAACAGTGCGACGCGCAAAATAGCGCGAGTGATAAACTGCACAACACAGTGCGACGGGCCAAATAGCGCGAGTGTCAACTGTACAAAACAGTGCGACGCGCAAAATAGCGCGTGTGTCAACCGCACAAAACAGTGCGACGGCAAAATAGCCGGATTGATAAACTGCACAAAACAGTGCGACGCGCAAAATAGCGCGAGTGGTAAACTGCACAAAACAGTGCGACGCGCAAAATAGCGCGAGTGATAAACTCCACAAAACAGTGCGACTCGTAAAATTGCGCAAGTGATAAACTACACAAAATAGGGCGACGCGCATAATGGCGCGAGTGATAAACTGCACAAAACTGTGCGACGCACAAAATAGCGCAAGTGCCAACTGGACAAAACCGTGTGACGCGCAAAATAGCGCGAGTGTAAACTACACAAAACCGTGCGACGCGCCAAATAGCGCGAGTGATAAACTGCATAAAACAGTGCGACGCGCCAAATAGCGCGAGGGTGAACTGCACAAAACAGTGCGACGCGCAAAAAAGCACGAGTGATTAACTGCCCGAAACAATGCGACGCGGAAAATAGCGCGAGTGATAAACTGCACCAAACAGTGCGACGCGCAAAATAGCGCGAGTGTGAACAGCACAGGACAGTGCGACGCGCAAAATAACGCGAGTGTGAACTGCACAAAACAGTGCGACGCACAAAATAGCGGGAGTGTGAACTGCACAAAACAGTGCGACGTGCAAAATGGCGCGAGTGTGAACTGCACAAAACAGTGCGTCGCGCAAAATAGCGCGAGTGTCAACTGCCCAAAACAGCGCGATGCGCAAAATAGCAGGAGTGATAACCTGCACAAAACAGTGCGACCCGCAAAATAGCGGGAGTGTGCACTGCACAAAACAGTGCGACTCGCAAAATTGCGCGACTGTCGACTCCACAAAACAGTGCGACGCGCAAAATAGCGCGAGTGTGAACTGCACAAAACAGTGCGACGCGCAGAATAGCGCGAGTGATAAACTGTAGAAAACAGTGCGATGCGCAAAATAGCACGAGTGATAAACTGCACAAAACAGTGCGACGCGCAAAATAGCGCGAGTGTGAACTGCACAAAACAGTGCGACGCGCAAAATAGCGCGAGTGTCAATTGCACAAAACAGTGCGACGCGCAAAATAAAGGGAGTGATAAACTGCACAAAATAGTGTGACGCGCAAAATAGCGCGAGTGTCAACTCCACAAAACAGTGCGACGCGCAAAATAGCGCGAGTGCGTACTGCACAAAACAATGCGACGCGCAAAATAGCGCCAGTGATAAACTGCACAAAACAGTGCGACGCGCAAAAATAGTGCGACGCGCAAAATAGCGCGAGGGATAAACTGCACAAAACAGTGCGACGCGCAAAATAGCGCGAGTGTCAACTGCACAAAATAGTGCGATGGGAAAATAGCAGGAGTGATAAACTGCACTGTTAGTGATAAACTCCACAAAATAGTGCGACGGGCAAAATAGGGCGAGTGGTAAACTGCACAAAATAGTGCGATGCGCAAAATAGCGCGAGTGATAAACTGCACAAAACAGTGAGACGCGCAAAATAGCGCGAGTGGTAAACTGCACAAAACAGGGCGACGCGCAAAATGGCGCGACTGATAAACTGCACAAAACAGTGCAACGCGCAAAACAGCGCGAGTGTAAACTGCACAAAACCGTGCGACGCGCAAAATAGCGCGAGTGATAAACTGCATAAAACAGTGCGACGCGCCAAATAGCGCGAGGCTGAACTGCACAAAACAGTGCGACGCGCAAAAAAGCACGAGTGATTAACTGCCCGAAACAATGCGACGCGCAAAATAGCGCGAGTGATAAATTGTACCAAACAGTGCGACGCGCAAAATAGCGCGAGTGTGAACAGCACAAAACAGTGCGACGCGCAAAATAACACGAGTGTGAACAGCACAAAACAGTGCGACGCCCAAAATAGCGGGAGTGTGAACTGCACAAAACAGTGCGACGCGCAAAATGGCGCGAGTGTGAACTGCACAAAACAGTGCGGCGCGCAAAATAGCGCGAGCGTCAACTGCACATAACCGCGCGATGCGCAAAATAGCGGGAGTGATAAACTGCGCAAAACAGTGCGACCCGCAAAATAGCGGGAGTATGAACTGCACAAAACAGTGCGACCCGCAAAATAGCGCGAGTGTCAACTGCACAAAACAGTGCGACGCGCAAAATAAAGGGAGTGATAAACTGCACAAAACAGTGTGACGCGCAAAATAGCGCGAGGGTCAACTCCACAAAACAGTGCGACGCGCAAAATAGCGCGAGTAAGAACTACACAAAACAGTGCGACGCGCAAAATAGCGCCAGTGATAAACTGCACAAAACAGTGCGACGCGCAAAATAGCGCGAGTGTCAACTGTAGAAAACAGTGCGACTCGCAAAATAGCGCTAGTGTCAACTGTAGAAAACAGTGCGACTCGCAAAATAGCGCGAGTGTCAACTGCACAAAACAGTACGACGGCAAAATAGCAGGAGTGATAAACTGCACAAAAGAGTGCCACCCGCAAAATAGCGTGAGTGATAAACTGCAAAACCAGTGCGACGCGTAAAATAGCGCAAGTGGTAAACTGCACAAAACAATGCGACGCGCAAAAATAGAGCGAGTGGTAAACTACACAAAACAGTGCGACGCGCAAAATAGCGCGAGGGGTAAACTGCACAAAACAGTGAGATGCGCAAAATACCGCGAGTGTCAGCTGCACAAAACAGTGGGACGCGAAAAATAAAGGCAGTGATAAACTGCACAAAACAATGCGACGCGCAAAATAGCGCGAGTGGGAACCGCACAAAACAGTGCGACGCGAAAAATAGCGCGAGCGCGAACTGCACAAAACAGTGCGACGCGCAAAATACCGCGAGTGATAAACTGCACAAAACAGTGCGACGCGAAAAATAGCGCGAGTGTGAACTACACAAAACAGTGCAACGCACAAAATAGCGCGAGTGTCAACTGCACAGAACAATGCGACGCGGAAAATAAAGGTAATGATAAACTGCACAAAACAATGCGACGCGCAATAGCGCGAGTGGCAACTGCACAAACAGTGTGACGCGCAAAATAGCGCGAGTGCGAACTGCACAAAACAGTGCGACGCGTAAAATTAGCGCGAGTGATAAACTGCACAAAACAAGTGCGACGCGCAAAATAGCGCGAGTGTCAACTGCACAAAACAGTGCGACGGGAAAATAGCAGGAGTGATAAACTGCACTGTTACTGATAAACTCCACAAAACAGTGCGACGAGGCAAAATAGCGCGAGTGGTAAACTGCACCAAAACAGTGCGATGCGCAAAATAGCGCGAGTGATAAACTGCACAAAACAGTGCGTCGCGCAAAATAGCGCGAGTGGTAAACAGCACAAAACAGGGCGACGCGCAAAATGGCGCGATTGATAAACTGCACAAAACAGTGCAACGAGCAAAATAGCGCGAGTGCAAACTGCACAAAACCGTGCGACGCGTAAAATAGCGCGAGTGATAAACTGCATAAAACAGTGCGACGCGCCAAATAGCGCGAGGCTGAACTGCACAAAACAGTGCGACGCGCAAAAAAGCACGAGTGATTAACTGCCCGAAACAATGCGACGCGCAAAATAGCGCGAGTGATAAACTGCGCCAAACAGTGCGACGCGCAAAATAGCGCGAGTGTGAACAGCACAAAACAGTGCGACGCGCAAAATAACGCGAGTGTGAACTGCATAAAACAGTGCGACGCACAAAATGGCGCAAGTTTGAACTGCACAAAATAGTACGGCGCGCAAAATAGCGGGAGTGATAAACTGCACAAAACAGTGCGACCCGCAAAATAGCGCGATTGTCAACTCCACAAAACAGTGGGACGCGCAAAATCGCGCGAGTGCGAACTGCACAAAAAGTGCGACGCGCAGAATAGCGCATGTGATAAACTGCACAAAACAGTGCGACGCACACAATAGCGGGAGTGGTAAACTGCACAAAACAGTGCGACGCGCAAAATAGCGCGATTGTCAACTCCACAAAACAGTGGGACGCGCAAAATCGCGCGAGTGCGAACTGCACAAAAAGTGCGACGCGCAGAATAGCGCGTGTGATAAACTGCACAAAACAGTGCGACGCACACAATAGCGGGAGTGGTAAACTGCACAAAACAGTGCGACGCGCAAAATAGCGCGAGTGTGAACTGCACAAAACAGTGCGACGCGTAAAATATCGCGAGTGTCAACTGCACAAAACAGTGCGACGCGCAAAATAAAGCGAGTGATAAACTGCAAAAAATAGTGTGACACGCAAAATAGCGCGAGTGTCAACTGTAGAAAACAGTGTGACTCGCAAAATAGTGCGAGTGTCAACTGCACAAAACAGTGCGACGGCAAAATAGCAGGAGTGATAAACTGCACAAAACAGTGCGACTCGCAAAATAGCACGAGTGATAAACTGCACAAAAGAGTGCCACCCGCAAAATAGCGTGAGTGATAAACAGCAAAAAACAGTGCGACGCGCAAAATATCGCGAGTAGTAAACTGCACAAAACAGTGCGACGCGCAAAATAGCGCGAGTGATAAACTCCACAAAACAGTGCGACGCGCAAAATTGCGCGAGTGATAAACTGCACAAAACAGGGCGACGCGCAAAATGGCGCGAGTGATAAACTGCACAAAACTGTGCGACGCGTAAAATAGCGCGAGTGCCAACTGGACAAAACCGTGTGACGCGCAAAATAGCCCGAGTGTAAACTACACAAAACCGTGCGACGCGCCAAATAGCGCGAGTGATAAACTGCATAAAACAGTGCGACGCCCCGAATAGCGCGAGGGTGAACTGCACAAAATAGTGCGACGCGCAAAAAAGCACGAGTGATTAACTGCCCGAAACAATGCGACGCGCAAAATAGCGCGAGTGATAAACTGCACCAAACAGTGCGACGCGGAAAATAGCGCGAGTGTGAACAGCACAAAACAGTGCGACGCGCAAAATAAATCGAGTGTGAACTGCACAAAACAGTGCGACGCACAAAATAACGGGAGTGTGAACTGTACAAAACAGTGCGACGTGCAAAATGGCGCGAGTGTGAACTGCACAAAACAGTGCGTCGCGCAAAATAGCGCGAGTGTCAACTGCACAAAACAGCGCGATGCCCAAAATAGCAGGAGTGATAACCTGCACAAAACAGTGCGACCCGCAAAATAGCGGGAGTGTGCACTGCACAAAACAGTGCGACTCGCAAAATTGCGCGACTGTCAACTCCACAAAACAGTGCGACGCGCAAAATAGCGCGAGTGCGAACTGCACAAAACAATGCGACGCGCAGAATAGCGCGAGTGATAAACTGTAGAAAACTGTGCGATGCGCACAATAGCGCGAGTGATAAACTGCACAAAACAGTGCGACGCGGAAAAATAGCGCGAGTGTGAACTGCACAAAACAGTGCGACGCGCAAAATAGCGCGAGTGTCAACTGCACAAAACAGTGCGACGCGCAAAATAAAGGGAGTGATAAACTGCACAAAACAGTGTGACGCGCAAAATAGCGCGAGTGTCAACTCCACAAAACAGTGCGACGCGCAAAATAGCGCGAGTGATAAACTGCATAAAACAGTGCGACGCGCCAAATAGCGCGAGGCTGAACTGCACAAAACAGTGCGACGCGCAAAAAAGCCCGAGTGATTAACTTGCCCGAAACAATGCGACGCGCAAAATAGCGCGAGTGATAAACTGCACCAAACAGTGCGACGCGCAAAATATAAGGGAGTGATAAAACTGCACAAAAAACCGTGTGACGCGCAAAATAGCGCGAGTGTCAACTCCACAAAACAGTGACGACGCGCAAAATAGCGCGAGTGCGAACTGCACAAAACCATGCGACGCGCAAAATGGCGCCAGTGATAAACTGCACAAAAAAGTGCGACGCGCAAAAACAGTGCGACGCGCAAAATAGCGCGAGGGATAAACTGCACAAAACAGTGCGACGCGCAAAATAGCGCGAGTGGTCAATTGCACAAAACAGTGCGACGGGAAAATAGCAGGAGTGATAAACTGCACTGTTAGTGATAAACTCCACAAAACAGTGCGACGGGCAAAATAGCGCGAGTGGTAAACTGCACAAAACAGTGCGATGCGCAAAATAGCGCGAGTGATAAACTGCACAAAATAGTGAAGACGCGCAAAATAGCGCGAGTGGTAAACCTGCACAAAACAGGGCGACGCGCAAAATGGCGCGACTGATAAACTGCACAAAACAGTGCAACGCGCAAAATAGCGCGAGTGTAAACTGCACAAAACCGTGCGACGCGCAAAATAGCGCGAGTGATAAACTGCATAAAACAGTGCGACGCGCCAAATAGCGCGAGGCTGAACTGCACAAAACAGTGCGACGCGCAAAAAGCACGAGTGATTAAACTGCCCGAAACAATGCGACGCGCAAAATAGCGCAAGTGAAAAACTGCACCAAACAGTGCGACGCGCAAAATAGCGCGAGTGTGAGCAGCACAAAACAGTGCGACGCGCAAAATAGCGCGAGTGTCAATTGCAACAAAACAGTGCGACGCGCAAAATAAAAGGGAGTGATAAACTGCACAAAAACCGTGTGACGCGGCAAAATAGCGCGAGTGTCAACTCCACAAAACAGTGCGACGCGCAAAATAGAGCGAGTGCGAACTGCACAAAACAATTGCGACGCGCAAAATAGCGCCAGTGATAAACTGCACAAAAAAGTGCGACGCGCAAAAATAGTGCGACGCGCAAAATAGCGCGAGGGATAAACTGCACAAAACAGTGCGACGCGCAAAATAGCGCGAGTGTCAATTGCACAAAACAGTGCGACGGGAAAATAGCAGGAGTGATAAACTGCACTGTTGGTGATAAACTCCACAAACAGTGCGACGGGCAAAATAGCGCGAATGGTAAACTGCACAAAAACAGTGCGATGCGCAAAATAGGCGCGAGTGATAAACTGCACAAAATAGTGAGACGCGCAAAATAGCGCGAGTGGTAAACTGCACAAAACAGGGCGACGCGCAAAATGGCGCGACTGATAAACTGCACAAAACAGTGCAACGCGCAAAATACCGCGAGTGTAAACTGCACAAAACCGTGCGACGCGCAAAATAGCGCGAGTGATAAACTGCATAAAACAGTGCGACGCGCCAAATAGCGCGAGGCTGAACTGCACAAAACAGTGCGACGCGCAAAAAAGCACGAGTGATTAACTGCCCGAAACAATGCGACGCACAAAATAGCGCGAGTGATAAACTGCACAAAACAGTGCGACGCGCAAAATAGCACGAGTGTGAGCAGCATAAAACAGTGCGACGCGCAAAATAACACGAGTGTGAACTGCACAAAACAGTGCGACGCACAAAAATAGTGGGAGTGTGAACTGCACAAAACAGTGAGATGCGCAAAATACCGCGAGTGTCAACTGCACAAAACAGTGGGACGCGAAAAATAAAGGTAGGGATAAACTGCACAAAACAATGCGACGCGCATAATAGCGCGAGTGGCAACCGCACAAAACCGTGCGACGCGAAAAATAGCGTGAGCGCGAACTGCACAAAACAGTGCGACGCGCAAAATACCGCGAGTGATAAACTGCACAAAACAGTGCGACGCGAAAATTAGCGCGAGTGTGAACTACACAAAACAGTGCAACGCGCAAAATAGCGCGAGTGTCAACTGCACAAAACAATGCGACGCGAAAAATAAAGGTAGTGATAAACTGCACAAAACAATGCGACGCGTAAAATAGCGCGAGTGGCAACTGCACAAAACAGTGTGACGCGCGAAATAGCGCGAGTGCGAACTGCACAAAACAGTGCGAACGCGCAAAATAGCGCGAGTGATAAACTGCACAAAACAGTGCGACGCGCAAAATAGCGCGAGTGTCAACTGCACAAAACAGTGCGACGGGAAAATAGCAGGAGTGATAAACGGCACTGTTACTGATAAACTCCACAAAACAGTGTGACGGGCAAAATAGCGCGAGTGGTAAACTGCACAAAACAGTGCGATGCGCAAAATAGCGCGAGTGATAACTGCACAAAACAGTGCGACGCGCAAAATAGCGTGAGTGGTAAACAGCACAAAACAGGGTGACGCGCAAAATGGCGCGACTGATAAACTGCACAAAACAGTGCAACGCGGAAAATAACGCGAGTGTAAACTGCACAAAACCGTGCGACGGGCAAAATAGCGCGAGTGATAAACTGCATAAAACAGTGCGACGCGCCAAATAGCGCGAGGCTGAACTGCACAAAAACAGTGCGACGCGCAAAAAAGCACGAGTGATAAACTACCCGAAACAATGCGACGCGCAAAATAGCGCGAGTGATAAACTGCACCAAACTGTGCGACCGCGCAAAATAGCGCGAGTGTGAACAGCACAAAACAGTGCGACGCGCAAAATAACGCGAGTTGTGAACTGCGGAAAACAGTGCGACGCACAAAATGGCGCGAGTGTGAACTGCACAAAACAGTGCGGCGCGCAAAATAGCGCGAGTGTCAACTGCACAAAACCGCGCGATGCGCAAAATAGCGGGAGTGATAAACTGCACAAAACAGTGCGACCCCGCAAAATAGCGCGAGTGTCAACTCCACAAAACAGTGGGACGCGCAAAATCGCGCGACGTGCGAACTGCACAAAAAGTGCGACGCACAGAATAGCGCGAGTGATAAACTGCACAAAACAGTGCGACACGCTCAATAGCGGGAGTGGTAAACTGCACAAACGGTGCGACGCGCAAAATAGCGCGAGTGTGAACTGCACACAAACAGTGCGACGCGTAAAATATCGCGAGTGTCAACTGCACAAAAACAGTGCGACGCGCAAAATAAAGCGAGTGATAAACTGCAAAAAATAGTGTGAGCGCCAAAATAGCGCGAGTGTCAACTGTAGAAAACAGTGCGACTCGCAAAATAGCGCGAGTGTCAACTGCACAAAACAGTGCGACGGCAAAATAGCAGGAGTGATAAACTGCCCAAAACAGTGCGACTCACAAAATAGCACGAGTGATAAACTGCACAAAAGAGTGCCACCCCGCAAAATAGCGTGAGTGATAAACAGCAAAAAACAGTGCGACGCGCAAAATAGCGGGAGGGGTAAAACTGCACAAAACAGTGAGATGCGCAAAATATCGCGAGTGTCGACTCCACAAAACAGTGCGACGCGCAAAATGGCGCGAGTGCGAACTGCACAAAACAGTGTGACGCGCAAAATAGCGCCAGTGATAAACTGCACAAAACAGTGCGCCGCGCAAAATAGCGCGAGTGTCAACCGTAGAAAACTGTGCGACTCGCAAAATAGCGCGAGTGTCAACTGCACAAAACAGTGCGACGGCAAAATAGCAGGAGTGATAAATTGCACAAAATAGTGCGACTCGCCAAAATAGCACGAGTGATAAACTGCACAAAAGAGTGCCACCCGCAAAATAGCGTGTGTGATAAACAGCAAAAAACAGTGCGACGCGCAAAATAGCGCGAGTGGTAAACTGCACAAAACAGTGCGACGCGAAAAATAAAGGTAGTGATAAACTGCACAAAACACTGCGACGCGCAAAATAGCGCGATTGGCAACTGCCCAAAACAGTGCGACGCGAAAAATAGTGCGAGTGCGAACTACACAAAACAGTGTGACGCGCAAAATACCGCGAGTGATAAACTTCACAAAACAGTGCGACGCGCAAAATAGTGCGAGTGTGAACTACAAAAAACAGTGCGACGCGCAAAATAGCGCGAGTGTCAAACTACACAAAACAATGCGACGCGAAAAATAAAGGTAGTGATAAACTGTACAAAACAATGCGACGCGCAAAATAGCGCGAGTGGCAACTGCACAAAACAGTGCGACGCGAAAAATAGCGCGAGTGCGAACTGGACAAAATAGTGCGACGCGGTAAAACAGCGCGAGTGATAAACTGCAAAAAACAGTGCGACGCGCAAAAATAGCGCGAGTGTCAACTGCACAAAACAGTGCGACGGCAAAATAGCAGGAGTGATAAACTGCACTGTTAGTGATAAACTGCACCAAAACAGTGCGACGGGCAAAAATAGCGCGAGTGGTAAACTGCACAAAACAGTGCGACGCGCAAAATAGCGCGAGTGATAAACTGCACAAAACAGTGCGACCCGCAAAATAGCGCGAGTGGTAAAATGCACAAAACAGTGCGACGCGCAAAATAGCGCGAGTGTAAACTGCACGAAACCGTGTGATGCGCAAAATAGCGTGAGTGATAAACTGCATAAAACAGTGCGACGCGCCGAATAGCGCGAGGGTGAACTGCACAAAACAGTGCGACGCGCAATATAGCACGAGTGATTAACTGCCCGAAACAATGCGACGCGCAAAATAGCGCGAGTGATAAACTGCACCGAACAGTGCGACGCGCAAAATAGCGCGAGGTGTGAACAGCGCAAAACAGTGCGACGCGCAAAATAGCTCGAGTGTAAACTGCACAAAACCTGTGCGATGCGCAAAATAGCGCGAGTGATAAACTGCATAAAACAGTGCGACGCGCCAAATAGCGCGAGGCTGAACTGCACAAAACAGTGCGACGCGCAAAAAAAGCACGAGTGATTAACTGCCCGAAACAATGCGGACGCGCAAAATAGCGCGAGTGATAAAACTACACCAAACAGTGCGACGCGCAAAATAGCGCGAGTGTGAACAGCACAAAACAGTGCGACGCGAAAATAACGCGAGTGTGAACTGCGGAAAACAGTGCGACGCACAAAATGGCGCGAGTGTGAACTGCACAAAACAGTGCGGCGCGCAAAATAGCGCGACTGTCAACTGCACAAAACCGCGCCGATGCGCAAAATAGCGGGAGTGATAAACTGCACAAAACAGTGCGACCCGCATAATAGCGCGAGTGTCAACTCCACAAAACAGAGCGACGCACAAAATTGCGCGAGTGCGAACCTGCACAAAAAGTGCGATGCGCAGAATAGCGCGAGTGATAAACTGCACAAAACAGTGCGACGCGCACAATAGCGGGAGTGATAAACTGCAGAAAACAGTGCGACCGCGCAAAATATTGCGAGTGTGAACTGCACAAAACAGTGCGACGCGCAAAATATCGCGAGTGTCAACTGCACAAAACAGTGCGACGCACAAAATAAAGCGATTGATAAACTGCAAAAAATAGTGTGACGCGCAAAATAGCGCGGAGTGTCAACTGTAGAAAACAGTGCGACTCGCAAAATAGCGCGAAGTGTCAACTGCAAAAAACAGTGCGACGGTAAAATAGCAAGGAGTGATAAACTGCACAAAAACAGTGCGACTCGCAGAATAGCACGAGTGATAAACTGCACAAAAGAGTGCCACTCGCAAAGTAGCGTGAGTGATAAATAGCAAAAAACAGTGCGACGCGCAAAATAGCGCGAGTGATAAACTGCACAAAACAATGCGACGCACAAAATAGCACGAGGCATAAACTGCGCCAAACAATGCGACGCGCAAAATAGCACGAGTGTCAACTGCAAAAAACAGTGCGACGCGCAAAATAGCGCGAGTGCAAACTGCGCAAAACAGAGACACGCGCAAAATAGCGCGAGTGATAAACTGCACAAAACAGTGCGACGCGCCAAATAGCGAGAGGGCGAACTGCACGAAACAGTGCGACGCGCAATATAGCTTGAGTGATTAACTGCCCGAAACAATGCGACGCGCAAAACTGCATGGAGTGATAAACTGCATAAACAGTGGGACGCGCAAAATGGCGGGAGTGGTAAATTGCACAAAACAGTGCGACGCGCAAAATAGCGCGTGTGTCAGCTGCACAAAACAGTGCGACGCGCAAAATAGCACGAGTGATAAACTGCCCGAAACAATGCGACGCGCCAAATAGCGCGAGGCATAAACTGCACCAAACAATGCGACGCGCAAAATAGCACGAGTGTGAACTGCACAAAACAGTGCGATGCGCAAAATAGCGCGAGTGTCAACCGCACAAAACAGTGCGACGCGCAAAATAGCGCGAGTGCAAACTGCGCAAAACAGTGACACCGCAAAATATCGCGAGTGATAAACTGCACAAATCAGTGCGACGCGCCAAATAGCGCGAGGGTGAACTGCACGAAACAGTGCGACGCGCAATATAGCAAGAGTGATTAACTGCCCGAAACAATGCGATGCGCAGAACTGCAGGAGTGATAAACTGCAGAAACAGTGCGACGCGCAAAATGGCGGGAGTGATATACTGCACAAAACAGGGCGACGCGCAAAAAAGTAGGAGTGATAAACTGCACAAAACAGCGCGTTGCGCAAAATAGCACGAGTGATAAACTGCACGAAACAGTGCCACCCGCAATATAGCGCGAGTGACGAACGGCATAAAACAGTGCGACGCGCAAAATAGCGCGAGTGATAAACTGCACAAAACAGTGCGTCGCGCAAAATGGCGCGAGTGATAAACTGCACAAAACAGTGCGATGTGCAAAATAGCGCGAATGTCAACTGGACAAAACAGTGCGACGCGCAAAATAGCGCGAGTGTAAACTGCACAAAACAGTGCGACGCGCAAAATAGCGCGAGTGATTCATTTCATGAAACAGTGCGACGCGCAAAATAGCGCGAGTGTGAACTACACAAAATAGTGCGATGCGCAAAATAGCACGAGTGCCAACTGCACAAAACAATGCGACGCAAAAAATAAAAGTAGTGATAAACTGCACAAAACAATGCGACGCGCAAAATAGCGCGAGTGGCAACTGCACAACACAGTGCGACGCGCAAAATAGCGCGAGTGATAAACTGCACCAAACAGTGCGTCGCGCAAAATAGCGCGAGTGATAAACTGCACAAAACAGTGCGACGCGCAAAATGGCGCGAGTGATAAACTGCACAAAACAGTGCGATGTGCAAAATAGCGCGAATGTCAACTGGACAAAACAGTGCGACGCGCAAAATAGCGCGGGTGTAAACTGCACAAAACTGTGCTTCGCGCAAAATAGCGCGAGTGATTAACTTCATGAAACAGTGCGACGCGCAAAATAGCGCGAGTGTGAACTACACAAAACAGTGCGACACGCAAAATAGCGCGAGTGTCAACTGCACAAAACAATGCGACGCGAAAAATAAAAGTAGTGATAAACTGCACAAAACAATGCGACGCGCAAAATAGCGCGAGTGGCAACTGCACAAAACAGTGCGACGCGCAAAATAGCGCGAGTCCGAACTGCAAAAAATAGTGCGACGCGCAAAATAGCGCGAGTGATAAACTGCACAAAACAGTGCGACGCGCAAAATAGCGCGAGTGTCAACTACACAAAACAGTGCGACAGCAAAATAGCAGGAGTGATAAACTGCACTGTTAGTCATAAACTGCACAAAACAGTGCGACGGGCAAAATAGCGCGAGTGGTAAACAGCACAAAATAGTGCGACGCGCAAAATAGCGCGAGTGATAAACTGCACAAAACTGTGCGACGCGCAAAATAGCGCGAGTGGTAAACTGCACAAAACAGGGCAACGCGCAAAATGGCGCGACTGATAAACTGCACAAAACAGTGCGATGTGCAAAATAGCGCGAGCGTCAACTGGACAAAACAGTGCGACGCGCAAAATAGCGCGAGTGTAAACTGCACAAAACCGTGCGACGCGCAAAATAGCGCGAGTGATAAACTGCATAAAACAGTGCGACGCGCCAAATAGCGCGAGGGTGAACTGCACAAAACACTGCGACGTGCAAAAAAGAACGAGTGATTAACTGCCCGAAACAATGCGACGCGCAAAATAGCGCGAGTGTCAACTCCACAAAACAGTGGGACGCGCAAAATCGCGCGAGTGCGAACTGCACAAAAAGTGCGACGCGCAGAATAGCGCGAGTGATAAACTGCACAAAACAGTGCGACGCGCTCAATAGCGGGAGTGGTAAACTGCACAAAACAGTGCGACGCGCTAAATAGCGCGAGTGTGAACTGCACAAAACAGTGCAACGCGTAAAATATCGCGAGTGTCAACTGCACAAAACAGTGCGACGCGCAAAATAAAGCGAGTGATAAACTGCAAAAAATAGTGTGACGCGCAAAATAGCGCGAGTGTCAACTGTAGAAAACAGTGCGACTCGCAAAATAGCGCGAGTGTCAACTGCACAAAACAGTGCGACGGCAAAATAGCAGGAGTGATAAACTGCACAAAACAGTGCGACTCGCAAAATAGCACGAGTGATAAACTGCACAAAAGAGTGCCACCCGCAAAATAGCGTGAGTGATAAACAGCAAAAAACAGTGCGACGCGCAAAATATCGCGAGTGGTAAACTGCACAAAACAGTGCGACTCGCAAAATAGCGCGAGGGGTAAACTGCACAAAACAGTGAGATGCGCAAAATATCGCGAGTGTCGACTCCACAAAACAGTGCGACGCGCAAAATGGCGCGAGTGCGAACTGCACAAAACAGTGTGACGCGCAAAGTAGCACCAGTGATAAACTGCACAAAACAGTGCGCCGCGCAAAATAGCGCGAGTGTCAACCATAGAAAACTGTGCGACTCGCAAAATAGCGCGAGTGTCAACTGCACAAAACAGTGCGACGGCAAAATAGCAGGAGTGATAAATTGCACAAAACAGTGCGACTCGCAAAATAGCACGAGTGATAAACTGCACAAAAGAGTGCCACCCGCAAAATAGCGTGTGTGATAAACAGCAAAAAACAGTGCGACGCGCAAAATAGCGCGAGTGGTAAACTGCACAAAACAGTGCAACGCGCAAAATAGCGCGAGGGGTAAACTGCACAAAATAGTGACAAGCGCAAAATACCGCGAATGTCAACTGCACAAAACAGTGCGACGCGAAAAATAAAGGTAGTGATAAACTGCACAAAACAATGCGACGCGCAAAATAGCGCGAGTGGCAACTGCCCAAAACAGTGCGACGCGAAAAATAAAGCGAGTGTGAACTACACATAACAGTGCGACGCGCAAAATAGCGCGAGTGTCAACTGCACAAAACAATGCGACGCGAAAAATAAAGGTAGTGATAAACTGCACAAAACCATGCGGCGCGCAAAATAGCGCGAGTGGCAACTACACAAAACAGCGCGACGCACAAAATAGCGCGAGTGCGAACTGCACAAAACAGTGCGACGCGCAAAATAGCGCGAGTGATAAACTGCACAAAACAGTGCGATGCGCAAAATAGCGCGAGTGTCAACTGCACAGAACAGTGCGACGGCAAAATAGCAGGAGTGATAAACTGCACTGTTGGTGATAAACTGCACAAAACAGTGCGACGCACAAAATAGCGGGAGTGTCAACTGCGCAAAGCAGCGCGACGCGCAAAATACCGGCAATGATAAACTGCACAAAACAGTGCGACGCGCAAAATAGCGCGAGTGATAAACTGCACAAAACAGTGCGACGCGCCAAATAGCGCGAAGGAGATATGCACAAAACAGTGCGACGCGCAATATAGCACGAGTGATTAACTGCCCGAAACAATGCGACGCGCAAAATAGCGCGAGGCATAAACTGCACCAAACAATGCGACGCGCAAAATAGCACGAGTGTGAACTGCAAAAAACAGTGCGACGCGCAAAATAGCGCGAGTGCAAATTGCGCAAAATAGTGACACGCGCAAAATAGCGCGAGTGATAAACAGGAAAAAACAGTGCGACGCGCAAAATAGCGCGAGTGATAAACTGCACAAAACAATGCGACGCAGAAAGTAGCACGAGGCATAAACTGCACCAAACAATGCGACGCGCAAAATAGCACGAATGTCAACTGCAAAAAACAGTGCGACGCGCAAAATAGCGCGAGTGCAAACTGCGCAAAACAGAGACACGCGCAAAATAGCGCGAGTGATAAACTGCACAAAACAGTGCGACGCGCCAAATAGCGAGAGGGCGAACTGCACGAAACAGTGCGACGCGCAATATAGCATGAGTGATTAACTGCCCGAAACAATGCGACGCGCAAAACTGCATGGAGTGATAAACTGCATAAACAGTGGGACGCGGAAAATGGCGGGAGTGGTAAACTGCACAAAACAGTGCGACGCGCAAAATAGCGCGTGTGTCAGCTGCGCAAAACAGTGCGACGCGCAAAATAGCACGAGTGATAAACTGCCCGAAACAATGCGACGCGCCAAATAGCGCGAGGCATAAACTACACCAAACAATGCGACGCGCAAAATAGCACGAGTGTGAACTGCACAAAACAGTGCGACGCGCAAAATAGCGCGATTGTCAACCGCACAAAACAGTGTGACGCGCAAAATAGCGCGAGTGCAAACTGCGCAAAACAGTGACACCGCAAAATATCGCGAGTGATAAACTGCACAAATCAGTGCGACGCGCCAAATAGCGCGAGGGTGAACTGCAAGAAACAGTGCGACGCGCAATATAGCACGAGTGATTAACTGCCCGAAACAATGCGATGCGCAGAACTGCAGGAGTGATAAACTGCAGAAACAGTGCGACGCGCAAAATGGCGGGAGTGATATACTGCACAAAACAGGGCGACGCGTAAAATAGCGCGAGTGTCAACTGCACAAAACAGTGCGACCCGCAAAAAAGCAGGAGTGATAAACTGCACAAAACAGCGCGTTGCGCAAAATAGCACGAGTGATAAACTGCACGAAACAGTGCCACCCGCAATATAGCGCGAGTGACGAACGACATAAAACAGTGCGACGTGCAAAATAGTGCGAGTGATAAACTGCACAAAACAGTGCGTCGCGGAAAATGGCGCGAGTGATAAACTACACAAGACAGTGCGATGTGCAAAATAGCACGAATGTCAACTGGACAAAACAGTGCGACGCGCAAAATAGCGCGAGTGTAAACTGCACAAAACAGTGCGACGCGCAAAATAGCGCGAGTGATTAATTTCATGAAACAGTGCGACGCGCAAAATAGCGCGAGTGTGAACTACACAAAACAGTGCGATGCGCAAAATAGCACGAGTGCCAACTGCACAAAACAATGCGACGCAAAAAATAAAAGTAGTGATAAACTGCACAAAACAATGCGACGCGCAAAATAGCGCGAGTGGCAACTGCACAAAACAGTGCGACGCGCAAAATAGCGCGAGTGGCAACTGCACAACACAGTGCGACGGGCAAAATAGCGCGAGTGATAAACTGCACCAAACAGTGCGTCGCGCAAAATGGCGCGAGTGATAAACTGCACAAAACAGTGCGATGTGCAAAATAGCGCGAATGTCAACTGGACAAAACAGTGCGACGCGCAAAATAGCGCGGGTGTAAACTGCACAAAACTGTGCTTCGCGCAAAATAGCGCGAGTGATTAACTTAATGAAACAGTGCGACGCGCAAAATAGCGCGAGTGTGAACTACACAAAACAGTGCGACACGCAAAATAGCGCGAGTGTCAACTGCACAAAACAATGCGACGCGAAAAATAAAAGTAGTGATAAACTGCACAAAACAATGCGACGCGCAAAATAGCGCGAGTGGCAACTGCACAAAACAGTGCGACGCGCAAAATAGCGCGAGTCCGAACTTCAAAAAACAGTGCGACGCGCAAAATAGCGCGGGTGATAAACTGCACAAAACAGTGCGACGCGCAAAATAGCGCGAGTGTCAACTACACAAAACAGTGCGACGGCAAAATAGTAGGAGTGATAAACTGCACTGTTAGTCATAAACTGCACAAAACAGTGCGACGGGCAAAATAGCGCGAGTGGTAAAGAGCACAAAACAGTGCGACGCGCAAAATAGCGCGAGTGATAAACTGCACAAAACTGTGCGACGCGCAAAATAGCGCGAGTGGTAAACTGCACAAAACAGGGTGACGCGCAAAATGGCGCGACTGATAAACTGCACAAAACAGTGCGATGTGCAAAATAGCGCGAGCGTCAACTGGACAAAACAGTGTGATGCGCAAAATAGCGCGAGTGTAAACTGCGCAAAACCGTGCGACGCGAAAAATAGCGCGAGTGATAAACTGCATAAAACAGTGCGACGCGCAAAATAGCGCGAGGGTGAACTGCACAAAACACTGCGACGCGCAAAAAAGAACGAGTGATTAACTGCCCGAAACAATGCGACGCGCAAAATAGCACGAGTGATAAACTGCACCAAACAGTGCGACGCGCAAAATAGCGCGAGTGTGAACAGCACAAAACTGTGCGACGCGCAAAATATCGCGAGTGTGAACTGCACAAAACAGTGCGACGCACAAAATAGCGGGAGTGTGAACTGCACAAAACAGTGCGACGCGCAAAATGGCGCGAGTGTGAACTGCACAAAACAGGGCGACGCGCAAAATAGCGCGAGTGTCAACTGCACAAAACAGCGCGACCCGCAAAATAGCGGGAGTGATAAACTTCACAAAACAATGCGACGTGCAAAATAGCACGAGTGATAAACTGCACAAAACAGTGCGACGGGCCAAATAGCGCAAAGGAGATTTGCATAAAACAGTGCGACGCGCAATATAGCACGAGTGATTAACTGCCCGAAACAATGCGACGCGCAAAATAGCGCGAGGTATAAACTGCACCAAACAATGTGAAGCGCAAAATAGCACGTGTGTGAACTGCACAAAACAGTGCGACGCGCTGAATAGCGCGAGTGTCAACTGCACAAAACAGTGCGACGCACAAAATAGCGCGAGTGCAAACTGCGCAAAACAGTGACACACGCAAAATAGCGCGAGGGTGAACTGCAAGAAACAGTGCGACGCGCAATATAGCACGAGTGATTAACTGCCCGAAACAATGCGATGCGCAGAACTGCAGGAGTGATAAACTGCATAAACAGTGCCACGCGCAAAATGGCGGGAGTGATATACTGCACAAAACAGGGCGACGCGCAAAATAGCGCGAGTGTCAACTGCACAAAACAGTGCGACCCGCAAAAAAGCAGGAGTGATAAACTGCACAAAACAGCGCGTTGCGCAAAATAGCACGAGTGATAAACTGCACGAAACAGTGCCACCCGCAATATGGCGCGAGTGACGAACGACATAAAACAGTGCGACGTGCAAAATAGTGCGAGTGATAAACTGCACAAAACAGTGCGTCGCGGAAAATGGCGCGAGTGATAAACTGCACAAGACAGTGCGATGTGCAAAATAGCACGAATGTCAACTGGACAAAACAGTGCGACGCGCAAAATAGCGCGAGTGTAAACTGCACAAAACAGTGCGACGCGCAAAATAGCGCGAGTGATTAATTTCATGAAACAGTGCGACGCGCAAAATAGCGCGAGTGTGAACTACACAAAACAGTGCGATGCGCAAAATAGCACGAGTGCCAACTGCACAAAACAATGCGACGCAAAAAATAAAAGTAGTGATAAACTGCACAAAACAATGCGACGCGCAAAATAGCGCGAGTGGCAACTGCACAAAACAGTGCGACGCGCAAAATAGCGCGAGTGGCAACTGCACAACACAGTGCGACGGGCAAAATAGCGCGAGTGATAAACTGCACCAAACAGTGCGTCGCGCAAAATGGCGCGAGTGATAAACTGCACAAAACAGTGCGATGTGCAAAATAGCGCGAATGTCAACTGGACAAAACAGTGCGACGCGCAAAATAGCGCGGGTGTAAACTGCACAAAACTGTGCTTCGCGCAAAATAGCGCGAGTGATTAACTTAATGAAACAGTGCGACGCGCAAAATAGCGCGAGTGTGAACTACACAAAACAGTGCGACACGCAAAATAGCGCGAGTGTCAACTGCACAAAACAATGCGACGCGAAAAATAAAAGTAGTGATAAACTGCACAAAACAATGCGACGCGCAAAATAGCGCGAGTGGCAACTGCACAAAACAGTGCGACGCGCAAAATAGCGCGAGTCCGAACTTCAAAAAACAGTGCGACGCGCAAAATAGCGCGGGTGATAAACTGCACAGAACAGTGCGACGCGCAAAATAGCGCGAGTGTCAACTACACAAAACAGTGCGACGGCAAAATAGCAGGAGTGATAAACTGCACTGTTAGTCATAAACTGCACAAAACAGTGCGACGGGCAAAATAGCGCGAGTGGTAAACAGCACAAAACAGTGCGACGCGCAAAATAGCGCGAGTGATAAACTGCACAAAACTGTGCGACGCGCAAAATAGCGCGAGTGGTAAACTGCACAAAACAGGGTGACGCGCAAAATGGCGCGACTGATAAACTGCACAAAACAGTGCGATGTGCAAAATAGCGCGAGCGTCAACTGGACAAAACAGTGTGATGCGCAAAATAGCGCGAGTGTAAACTGCGCAAAACCGTGCGACGCGGAAAATAGCGCGAGTGATAAACTGCATAAAACAGTGCGACGCGCAAAATAGCGCGAGGGTGAACTGCACAAAACACTGCGACGCGCAAAAAAGAACGAGTGATTAACTGCCCGAAACAATGCGACGCGCAAAATAGCACGAGTGATAAACTGCACCAAACAGTGCGACGCGCAAAATAGCGCGAGTGTGAACAGCACAAAACTGTGCGACGCGCAAAATATCGCGAGTGTGAACTGCACAAAACAGTGCGACGCACAAAATAGCGGGAGTGTGAACTGCACAAAACAGTGCGACGCGCAAAATGGCGCGAGTGTGAACTGCACAAAACAGGGCGACGCGCAAAATAGCGCGAGTGTCAACTGCACAAAACAGCGCGACCCGCAAAATAGCGGGAGTGATAAACTTCACAAAACAATGCGACGTGCAAAATAGCACGAGTGATAAACTGCACAAAACAGTGCGACGGGCCAAATAGCGCAAAGGAGATTTGCATAAAACAGTGCGACGCGCAATATAGCACGAGTGATTAACTGCCCGAAACAATGCGACGCGCAAAATAGCGCGAGGTATAAACTGCACCAAACAATGTGAAGCGCAAAATAGCACGTGTGTGAACTGCACAAAACAGTGCGACGCGCTGAATAGCGCGAGTGTCAACTGCACAAAACAGTGCGACGCACAAAATAGCGCGAGTGCAAACTGCGCAAAACAGTGACACACGCAAAATAGCGCGAGTGATAAACTGCGCAAAACAGTGCGACGTGCCAAATAGCGTGAGGGTTAACTGCCCGAAACAATGCGACACACAAAACTGCAAGAGTGATAAACTGCATAAACAGTGCCACGCGCAAAATGGCGGGAGTGATAAACTGCACAAAACAGTGCGACGCGCAAAATAGCGCGTGGGGTAAACTGCACAAAACAGTGCGATGCGCAAAATATCGCGAGTGTCAACTGCACAAAACAGTGCGACGTGAAAAATAAAGGTAGTGATAAACTGCACAAAACAATGCGACGCGCAAAATAGCGCGAGTGGCAACTGCACAAAACAGTGCGACGCGGAAAATAGCGCGAGTGCAAACTTCACAAAACAGTGCGACGCGCAAAATACCGCGAGTGATAAACTGCACAAAACAGTGCGACGCGCAAAATACCGCGAGTGATAAACTGCACAAAACAGTGCGACGCGCAAAATAGCGCGAGTGTGAACTACACATAACAGTGCGACGCGCAAAATAGCGCGAGTGTCAACTGCACAAAACAATGCGACGCGAGAAATAAAGGTAGTGATAAACTGCACAAAACCATGCGTCGCACAAAATAGCGCGAGTGGCGACTACACAAAACAGCGCGACGCACAAAATAGCACGAGTGCGAACTGCACAAAACAGTGCGACGCGCAAAATAGCGCGAGTGATAAACTGCAAAAACAGTGCGACGGGCCAAATAGCGCAAAGGAGATTTGCATAAAACAGTGCGATGCGCAATATAGCACGAGTGATTAACTGCCCGAAACAATGCGACGCGCAAAATAGCGCGAGGCATAAACTGCACCAAACAATGTGAAGCGCAAAATAGCACGTGTGTGAACTGCACAAAACAGTGCGACGCGCTGAATAGCGCGAGTGTCAACTGCACAAAACAGTGCGACGCGCAAAATAGCGCGAGTGCAAACTGCGCAAAACAGTGACACACGCAAAATAGCGCGAGTGATAAACTGCGCAAAACAGTGCGACGTGCCAAATAGCGCGAGGGTTAACTGCCCGAAACAATGCGGCGCACAAAACTGCAGGAGTGATAAACTGCATAAACAGTGCCACGCGCAAAATGGCGGGAGTGCTAAACTGCACAAAACAGTGCGACGCGCAAAATAGCGCGTGGGGTAAACTGCACAAAACAGTGCGATGCGCAAAATATCGCGAGTGTCAACTGCACAAAACAGTGCGACGTGAAAAATCAAGGTAGTGATAAACTGCACAAAACAATGCGACGTGCAAAATAGCGCGAGTGGCAACTGCACAAAACAGTGCGACGCGGAAAATAGCGCGAGTGCAAACTTCACAAAACAGTGCGACGCGCAAAATACTACGAGTGATAAACTGCACAAAACAGTGCGACGCACAAAATAGCGCGAGTGTGAACTACACATAACAGTGCGACGCGCAAAATAGCGCGAGTATCAACTGCACAAAACAATGCGACGCGCAAAATAAAGGTAGAGATAAACTGCACAAAACCATGCGGCGCGCAAAATAGGGCGAGTGGCAACTACACAAAACAGCGCGACGGACAAAATAGCGCGAGTGCGAACTGCACAAAACAGTGCGACGCGCAAAATAGCGCGAGTGATAAACTGCACAAAACAGTGCGATGCACAAAATAGCGCGAGTGTCAACTGCACAGAACAGTGCGACGGCAAAATAGCAGGAGTGATAAACTGCACTGTTAGTGATAAACTGCACAAAACAGTGCGACGCACAAAATAGCGGGAGTGTCAACTGCGCAAAACAGCGTGACGCGCAAAATACCGGCAGTGATAAACTGCACAAAACAGTGCGACGCGCAAAATAGCGCGAGTGATAAACTGCACAAAACAGTGCGACGCGCCAAATAGCGCGAAGGAGATATGCACAAAACAGTGCGACGCGCAATATAGCACGAGTGATTAACTGCCCGAAACAATGCGACGCGCAAAATACCGCGAGGCATAAACTGCACCAAACAATGCGACGCGCAAAATAGCACGAGTGCGAACTGCAAAAAACAGTGCGACGCGCAAAATAGCGCGAGTGCAAACTGCGCAAAATAGTGACACGCGCAAAATAGCGCGAGTGATAAACTGCACAAAACAGTGCGACGCGCCAAATAGCGAGAGAGCGAACTGCACGAAACAGTGCGACGCGCAATATAGCACGAGTGATTAACTGCCCGAAACAATGCGACGCGCAAAACTGCATGGAGTGATAAACTGCATAAACGGTGCGACGCGCAAAATGGCGGGAGTGGTAAACTGCACAAAACAGTGCGACGCGCAAAATAGCTCGTGTGTCAACTGCACAAAACAGTGCAACGCGCAAAATAGCAGGAGTGATAAACTGCACAAAACAGTGCGACGCGCAAAATAGCACGAGTGAAAAATTGCACGAAACAGTGCCACCCGCAATATAGCGCGAGTGACAAACGGCAGAAAATAGTGCGACGCGCAGAATAGCGCGAGTGATAAACTGCACAAAACAATGCGACGTGCAAAGTAGCGCGAGTGATGAACTGCAGCAAACAGTGCGATGCGCAAAATAGCACGAGTGTGAACTGCACAAAACTGTGCGACGCGCAAAATAGCGCGAGTGTCAACTGCGCAAGACAGTGCGACGCGCAAAATAAAGGTAGTGATAGCGTGAGTGGCAACTGCACAAAACAGTGCGACGCGCAAAATAGCGCGAATGCGAACTGCACTAAACAGTGCGACGCGCAAAATAGCGCGAGTGATAAACTGCACAAAACAGTGCGACGCGCAAAATAGCGCGAGTGTCAACTGCACAAAACAGTGCGACGGCAAAATAGCAGGAGTGATAAACTGCACAAAACAGTGCGACGGCAAAATAGCAGGAGTGATAAACTGCACAAAACAGTGCGACAGGCAAAATAGCGCGAGTGGTAAACTGCACAAAATAGTGCGACGCGCAAAATAGCGCGAGTGATAAACTGCACCAAACAGTCCGACGCGAAAAATAGCGCGAGTGTCAACTGGACAAAACAGTGCGACGCGCAATATAGCGCGAGTGTAAACTGCACAAAACAGCGCGACGTGCAAAATAGCGCGAGTGATAAACTGCACAAAACAGTGCGACGCGCCAAATAGCGCGAAGGTGATATGCACAAAACAGTGCGACGCGCAATATAGCGCAAGTGATTAACTGCCCGAAACAATGCGACGCGTAAAATAGCACGAGGCATAAACTGCACCAAAACAATGCGACGCTCAAAATAGCACGAGTGTGTGAAGTGCACAAAATAGTGCGACGCGCAAAATAGCGCGAGTGCAAACTGCACAAAACAGTGACACGGGCAAAATAGCGCGAGTGATAAACTACACAAAACAGTGCCACCCGCAATATAGCCCGAGTGACAAACTGCACAAAACAGTGCGACGTGAAAAATAGCGCGAGTGTAAACTGCACAAAACAGTGCGACGCGCAAAATAGCGCGAGTGATTAACTGCACGAAATAGTGCGACGCGCAAAATAGCGTGAGTGATGAACTGCACCAAACAGTGCGACGTGCAAAATAGCACGTGTGTGAACTGCACAAAACCGTGCGACGCGCAAAATAGCGAGAGTGTCAACTGCAGAAAACAGTGCGATGCGCAAAATAAAGGTAGTGATAAACTGCATAAAAAAATGCGACACGCAAAATAGCGCGAATGGCAACTGCACAAAATAGTGCGACGCGCAAAATAGCGCGAGTGCGAACTGCACAAAACAGTGCGACGTGCAAAATAGCGCGAGTGATAAACTGCACAAAACAGTGCGACGCCCAAAATAGCGCGAGTGTCAGCTGTACAAAATAGTGCGACGCGCAAAATAGCGCGAGTGTCAACTGCACAAAACAGTGCGACGGCAAAATAGCAGGAGTGATAAACTGCACAAAACAGTGCGACGCGCAAAATAGCGCAAGTGGTAAACTGCACAAAACAGTGCGACGCGCAAAATTGTGCGAGTGATAAACTGCACAAAACAGTGCGACGCCCAAAACAGCGCGAGTGGTAAACTGCACAAAACAGTGCGACGCGCATAATAGCGCGAGTGATAAACTGCACAAAACAGTGCGACGCGCAAAATAGCGCTAGTGGTAAACTGCACAACACAGTGCGACGCGCAAAATAGCGCGGGTGATAAACTGCACAAAACAGTGCGACGCGCAAAATAGCGCGAGTGGTAAACTGCAAAAAACAGTGCAACGCGCATAATAGCGCTAGTGATAAACTGCACAAAACAGTCCGACGCGAAAAATAGCGCGAGTGTCAACTGGACAAAACAATGCGACGCGCAATATAGCGCGAGTGTAAACTGCACAAAACAGTGCGACGTGCAAAATAGCACGAGTGATAAACTGCACAAAACAGTGCGACACGCCAAATAGCGCGAAGGTGATATGCACAAAACAGTGCGACGCGCAGTATAGCGCAAGTGATTAACTGCCCGAAACAATGCGACGCGTAAAATAGCGCGAGGCATAAACTGCACCAAACAATGGGACGCGCAAAATAGCACGAGTGTGAACTGCACAAAATAGTGCGACGGCAAAATAGCGCGAGTGATAAACTGCACAAAACAGTGCGACGCCCAAAATAGCGCGAGTGGTAAACTGCACAAAACAGTGCGACGCGCATAATAGCGCGAGTGATAAACCGCACAAAACAGTGCGACGCGTAAAATAGCGCGAGTGGTAAACTGCACAACACAGTGCGACGCGCAAATTAGCGCGGGTGATAAACTGCACAAAACAGTGCGACGCGCAAAATAGCGCGAGTGGTAAACTGCACAAAACGGTGCAACGCGCATAATAGCGCTAGTGATAAACTGCACAAAACAGTCCGACGCGAAAAATAGCGCGAGTGTCAACTGGACAAAACAGTGCGACGTGCAATATAGCGCGAGTGTAAACTGCACAAAACAGTGCGACGTGCAAAATAGCGCGAGTGATAAACTGCACAAAACAGTGCGACGCGCCAAATAGCGCGAAGGTGATATGCATAAAACAGTGCGACGCGCAATATAGCGCAAGTGATTAACTGCCCGAAACAATGCGACGCGTAAAATAGCGCGAGGCATAAACTGCACCAAACAATGCGACGCGCAAAATAGCACGAGTGTGAACTGTACAAAATAGTGCGACGCGCAAAATAGCGCGAGTGCAAACTGCACAAAACAGTGACACGGGCAAAATAGCGCGAGTGATAAACTGCACAAAACAGTGCCACCCGCAATATAGCGCGAGTGACAAACTGCACAAAATAGTGCGATGTGAAAAATAGCGCGAGTGTAAACTGCACAAAACAGTGCGACGCTCAAAATAGCGCGACTGATTAACTGCACGAAACAGTGCGACGTGCAAAATAGCGCAAGTGATGAACTGCACCAAACAGTGCGACGCGCAAAATAGCACGTGTGTGAACTGCACAAAACCGTGCGACGCGCAAAGTAAAGGTAGTGATAAACTGCATAAAAAAATGCGACACGCAAAATAGCGCGAATGGCAACTGCACAAAATAGTGCGACGCGCAAAATAGCGCGAGTGCGAACTGCACAAAACAGTGCGACGCGCAAAATAGCGCGAGTGATAAACTGCACAAAACAGTGCGACGCACAAAATAGTGCGAGTGTCAGCTGTACAAAACAGTGCGACGCGCAAAATAGCGCGAGTGTCAACTGCGCAAAACAGTGCGACGACAAAATAGCAGGAGTGATAAACTGCACAAAACAGTGCGACGCGCAAAATAGCGTGAGTGGTAAACAGCACAAAACAGTGCGACGCGCAAAATAGCGCGAGTGATAAACTGCACAAAACCGTGCGACGCGCAAAATAGCGCGAGTGGTAAACTGCACAAAACAGTGCGACGCGCCTAATAGCGCGGGTGATAAACTGCACAAAACAGTGCGACGCGCAAAAGAGCGCGAGTGGTAAACTGCACAACACAGTGCGACGCGCAAAACAGCGCGCGTGGTAAACTGCACAAAACAGTGCAACGCGCATAATAACGCGAGTGATAAACTGCACAAAACAGTCCAACGCGAAAAATAGCGCGAGTGTCAACTGGACAAAACAGTGCGACGCGCAATATAGCGCGAGTGTAAACTGCACAAAACAGTGCGACGTGCAAAATAGCACGAGTGATAAACTGCACAAAACAGTGCGACACGCCAAATAGCGCGAAGGTGATATGCACAAAACAGTGCGACGCGCAATATAGCGCAAGTGATTAACTGCCCGAAACAATGCGACGCGTAAAATAGCGCGAGGCATAAACTGCACCAAACAATGCGACGCGCAAAATAGCACGAGTGTGAACTGCACAAAATAGTGCGACGCGCAAAATAGCGGGAGTGTCAACTGCACAAAACAGTGCGACGCGCAAAATAATGCGACTGCAAACTGCACAAAACAGTGACACGCGCAAAATAGTGCGAGTGATAAACTGCACAAAACAGTGCGACGCGCCAAATAGCACGAGGGTGAACTGCACAAAACAGTGCGACGCGCAAAATAGCACGAGTGAGAAACTAAACAAAACAGTGCAACCCGCAAAATAGCGCGAGTGATAAACTGCGCAAAACAGTGCGACACGCAAAATAGCGTGAGTGATAAACTGCACAAAACAGTGCGACGCGCCAAATAGCGCGAGGGTGAACTGCACGAAACAGTGCGACGCGCAATATAGCAGGAGTGATTAACTGCCCGAAACAATGCGATGCGCAAAACTGCAGGAGTGATAAACTGCAAAAATAGTGCGACGCGCAAAGTGGCGGGAGTGATAAACTGCACAAAACAGTGCGTCGCGCAAAATAGCGCGAGTGGTAAACTGCACAAAATAGTGCGACGCGCAAAATAGCGCGAGTGATAAACTGCACAAAACAGTGCGACGCGCAAAATAGCGCGAGTGGTAAACTGCGCAAAATAGTGCGACGCGCGTAATAGCGCGAGTGATAAACTGCACAAAACAGTCCGACCCGCAAAATAGCGCGAGTGTCAACTGCACAAAACAGTGCGACGCGCAATATAGTGCCAGTGTAAACTGCACAAAACAGTGCGACGCGCCAAATAGCGCGAAGGTGATATGCACAAAACAGTGCGACGCGCATTATAGCACGAGTGATTAACTGCCCGAAACAATGCGACGCACAAAATAGCGCGAGGCAAAAACTGCACCAAACAATGCGACGCGCAAAATAGCACGAGTGTGAACTGCAAAAAATAGTGCGACGCGCAGAATAGCGCGAGTGTCAACTGCACAAAACAGTGCGACGCGCAAAATAGCGCGAGTGCAAACTGCACAAAACAGTGACACGCGCAAAATAGCGCGAGTAATAAACTGCACAACACAGTGCGACGCGCCAAATAGCGCGAGGGTGAACTGCACAAAACAGTGCGACGCGCAAAATAGCACGGCTGAGAAACTAAACAAAACAGTGCAACCCGCAAAATAGCGCGAGTGATAAACTGCACAAAACAGTGCGACGCGCCAAATAGCGCGAGGGTGAACTGCACGAAACAGTGCGACGCGCAATATAGCACGAGTGATTAACTGCCCGGAACAATGCGACGCGCAGAACTGCAGGAGTGATAAACTGCAAAAACAGTGCGACACGCAAAGTGGTGGGAGTGATAAACTGCACAAAACAGTGCGACGCGCAAAATAGCGCGAGTGGTAAACTGCACAAAACAGTGCGACGCCCAAAATAGCGCGAGTGATAAACTGCACAAAACAGTGCGACGCGCAAAATAGCCCGAGTGGTAAATTGCACAAAATAGTGCGACGCGCATAATAGCGCGGGTGATAAACTGCATAAAACAGTCTGACGCGCAAAATAGCGCGAGTGTCAACTGGACAAAACAGTACGACGCGAGTGTAAACTGCACAAAGCAGTACGACGTGCAACATAGCGCGAGTAATAAACTGCAAAAAACAGTGCGACGCGCCAAATAGCGCGAAGGTGATATGCACAAAACAGTGGGACGCGCAATATAGCACGAGTGATTAGCTGCCCGAAACAATGCGACGTACAAAATAGCGCGAGGCATAAACTACAACAAACAATGCGACGCGCAAAATAGCACGAGTGTGAACTGCACAAAACAGTGCGACGACAAAATAGCAGCAGTGATAAACTACACAAAACAGTGCGACGCGCAAAATAGCGCAAGTGGTAAACTGCACAAAACAGTGCGACGCGCAAAATAGCGCGAGGGATAAACTGCACAAAACAGTGCGACGCGCAAAATAGCGCGAGTGGTAAACTGCACAAAACAGTGCGACGCGCATAATAGCGCAAGTGCTAAACTGCACAAAACAGTGCGACGCGCAAAATAGCGCGAGTGGTAAACTGCACAACACAGTGCGACGCGCAAAATAGCGGGTGATAAACTGCACAAAACAGTGCGACGCGCAAAATAGCGCGAGTGGTAAACTGCACAAAACAGTGCAACGCGCATAATAGCGCGAGTGATAAACTGCACAAAACAGCCCGACGCGAAAAATAGCGCGAGTGTCAACTGGACAAAACAGTGCGACGTGCAATATAGCGCGAGTGTAAACTGCACCAAACAGTGCGACGTGCAAAATAGCGCGAGTGATAAACTGCACAAAACAGTGCGACGCGCCAAATAGCGCGAAGGTGATATGCACAAAACAGTGCGACGCACAATATAGCGCAAGTGATTAACTGCCCGAAACAACGCGACGCGTAAAATAGCGCGAGGCGTAAACAGCACCAAACAATGCGACGCGCAAAATAGCACGAGTGTGAACTACACAAAATAGTGCGACGCGCAAAATAGCGCGAGTGTCAACTGCACAAAACAGTGCGACGCGCAAAATAACGCGACTGCAAACTGCACAAAACAGTGACACGCGCAAAATAGTGCGAGTGATAAACTGCGCAAAACAGTGTGACGCGCCAAATAGCACGAGGGTGAACTGCACAAAACAGTGCGACGCGCAAAATAGCACGAGTGAGAAACTAAACAAAACAGTACAACCCGCAAAACAGCGCGAGTGATAAACTGCACAAAACAGTGCGATGCGCCAAATAGCGCGAGAGTGAACTGCACGAAACAGTGCGACGCGCAATATAGCAGGAGTGATTAACTGCCCGAAACAATGCGATGCGCAAAACTGCAGGAGTGATAAACTGCAAAAATAGTGCGACGCGCAAAGTGGCGGGAGTGATAAACTGCACAAAACAGTGCGTCGCGCAAAATAGCGCGAGTGGTAAACTGCACAAAATAGTGCGACGCGCAAAATAGCGCGAGTGATAAACTGCACAAAACAGTGCGACGCGCAAAATAGCGCGAGTGGTAAACTGCGCAAAATAGTGCGACGCGCGTAATAGCGCGAGTGATAAACTGCACAAAACAGTCCGACCCGCAAAATAGCGCGAGTGTCAACTGCACAAAACAGTGCGACGCGCAATATAGTGCCAGTGTAAACTGCACAAAACAGTGCGACGCGCCAAATAGCGCGAAGGTGATATGCACAAAACAGTGCGACGCGCATTATAGCACGAGTGATTAACTGCCCGAAACAACGCGACGCGTAAAATAGCGCGAGGCGTAAACTGCACCAAACAATGCGACGCGCAAAATAGCACGAGTGTGAACTACACAAAATAGTGCGACGCGCAAAATAGCGCGAGTGTCAACTGCACAAAACAGTGCGACGCGCAAAATAGCGCGAGTGCAAACTGCACAAAACAGTGACACGCGCAAAATAGTGCGAGTGATAAACTGCGCAAAACAGTGTGACGCGCCAAATAGCACGAGGGTGAACTGCACAAAACAGTGCGACGCGCAAAATAGCACGAGTGAGAAACTAAACAAAACAGTACAACCCGCAAAACAGCGCGAGTGATAAACTGCACAAAACAGTGCGATGCGCCAAATAGCGCGAGAGTGAACTGCACGAAACAGTGCGACGCGTAATATAGCATGAGTAATTAACTGCCCGAAACAATGCGACGCGCAAAACTGCAGGAGTGATATACTGCAAAAACAGTGCGACGCGCAAAGTGGCGGGAGTGATAAATTGCACAAAACAGTGCGACGCGCAAAATAGCGCGAGTGGTAAACCGCACAAAATAGTGCGACGTGCAAAATAGCGCGAGTGATAAACTGCACAAAACAGTACGACGCGCAAAATAGCGCGAGTGGTAAACTCCGCAAAATAGTGCCTCGCGCATAATCGCGCGAGTGATAAACTGCACAAAACAGTCCGACACGCAAAATAGCGCGAGTGTCAACTGCACAAAACAGTGCGACGCGCAATATAGCGCCAGTGTAAACTGCACCAAACAGTGCGACGCGCCAAATAGCGCGAAGGTGATATGCACAAAACAGTGCGACGCGCATTATAGCATGAGTGATTAACTGCCCGAAACAATGCGACGCACAAAATAGCGCGAGGCATAAACTGCACCAAACAATGCGATGCGCAAAATAGCACGAGTGTGAACTGCAAAAAATAGTGCGACGCGCAGAATAGCGCGAGTGTCAACTGCACAAAACAGTGCGACGCGCAAAATAGCGCGAGTGCAAACTGCACAAAACAGTGACACGCGCAAAATAGCGCGAGTGATAAACTGCACAACACCGTGCGACGCGCCAAATAGCGCGAGGGTGAACTGCACAAAACAGTGCGACGCGCAAAATAGCACGGCTGAGAAACTAAACAAAACTGTGCAACCCGCAAAATAGCGCGAGTGATAAACTGCACAAAACAGTGCGACGCGCCAAATAGCGCGAGGGTGAACTGCACGAAACAGTGCGACGCGCAATATAGCACGAGTGATTAACTGCCCGGAACAATGCGACGCGCAGAACTGCAGGAGTGATAAACTGCAAAAATAGTGCGACGCGCAAAGTGGCGGGAGTGATAAACTGCACAAAACAGTGCGACGCGCAAAATAGCGCGAGTGGTAAACTGCACAAAACAGTGCGACGCGCAAAATAACGCGAGTAGTAAACTGCACAAAACAGTGCGACGCGCAAAATAGCGCGAGTGGTAAATTGCACAAAATAGTGCGACGCGCAGAATAGCGCGAGTGTAAACTGCACAAAGCAGTACGACGTGCAAAATAGCGCGAGTAATAAACTGCAAAAAACAGTGCGACGCGCCAAATAGCGCGAAGGTGATATGCACAAAACAGTGGGACGCGCAATATAGCACGAGTGATTAGCTGCCCGAAACAATGCGACGTACAAAATAGCGCGAGGCATAAACTACAACAAACAATGCGACGCGCAAAATAGCACGAGTGTGAACTGCACAAAACAGTGCGACGACAAAATAGCAGCAGTGATAAACTACACAAAACAGTGCGACGCGCAAAATAGCGCAAGTGGTAAACTGCACAAAACAGTGCGACGCGCAAAATAGCGCGAGGGATAAACTGCACAAAACAGTGCGACGCGCAAAATAGCGCGAGTGGTAAACTGCACAAAACAGTGCGACGCGCATAATAGCGCCAGTGCTAAACTGCACAAAACAGTGCGACGCGCAAAATAGCGCGAGTGGTAAACTGCACAACACAGTGCGACGCGCAAAATAGCGGGTGATAAACTGCACAAAACAGTGCGACGCGCAAAATAGCGCGAGTGGTAAACTGCACAAAACAGTGCAACGCGCATAATAGCGCGAGTGATAAACTGCACAAAACAGTCCGACGCGAAAAATAGCGCGAGTGTCAACTGGACAAAACAGTGCGACGTGCAATATAGCGCGAGTGTAAACTGCACCAAACAGTGCGACGTGCAAAATAGCGCGAGTGATAAACTGCACAAAACAGTGCGACGCGCCAAATAGCGCGAAGGTGATATGCACAAAACAGTGCGACGCACAATATAGCGCAAGTGATTAACTGCCCGAAACAACGCGACGCGTAAAATAGCGCGAGGCGTAAACTGCACCAAACAATGCGACGCGCAAAATAGCACGAGTGTGAACTACACAAAATAGTGCGACGCGCAAAATAGCGCGAGTGTCAACTGCACAAAACAGTGCGACGCGCAAAATAACGCGACTGCAAACTGCACAAAACAGTGACACGCGCAAAATAGTGCGAGTGATAAACTGCGCAAAACAGTGTGACGCGCCAAATAGCACGAGGGTGAACTGCACAAAACAGTGCGACGCGCAAAATAGCACGAGTGAGAAACTAAACAAAACAGTACAACCCGCAAAATAGCGCGAGTGATAAACTGCACAAAACAGTGCGATGCGCCAAATAGCGCGAGAGTGAACTGCACGAAACAGTGCGACGCGTAATATAGCATGAGTGATTAACTGCCCGAAACAATGCGACGCGCAAAACTGCAGGAGTGATATACTGCAAAAACAGTGCGACGCGCAAAGTGGCGGGAGTGATAAATTGCACAAAACAGTGCGACGCGCAAAATAGCGCGAGTGGTAAACCGCACAAAATAGTGCGACGTGCAAAATAGCGCGAGTGATAAACTGCACAAAACAGTACGACGCGCAAAATAGCGCGAGTGGTAAACTCCGCAAAATAGTGCCTCGCGCATAATCGCGCGAGTGATAAACTGCACAAAACAGTCCGACACGCAAAATAGCGCGAGTGTCAACTGCACAAAACAGTGCGACGCGCAATATAGCGCCAGTGTAAACTGCACCAAACAGTGCGACGCGCCAAATAGCGCGAAGGTGATATGCACAAAACAGTGCGACGCGCATTATAGCACGAGTGATTAACTGCCCGAAACAATGCGACGCACAAAATAGCGCGAGGCATAAACTGCACCAAACAATGCGACGCGCAAAATAGCACGAGTGTGAACTGCAAAAAATAGTGCGACGCGCAGAATAGCGCGAGTGTCAACTGCACAAAACAGTGCGACGCGCAAAATAGCGCGAGTGCAAACTGCACAAAACAGTGACACGCGCAAAATAGCGCGAGTGATAAACTGCACAACACCGTGCGACGCGCCAAATAGCGCGAGGGTGAACTGCACAAAACAGTGCGACGCGCAAAATAGCACGGCTGAGAAACTAAACAAAACTGTGCAACCCGCAAAATAGCGCGAGTGATAAACTGCACAAAACAGTGCGACGCGCCAAATAGCGCGAGGGTGAACTGCACGAAACAGTGCGACGCGCAATATAGCACGATTGATTAACTGCCCGGAACAATGCGACGCGCAGAACTGCAGGAGTGATAAACTGCAAAAATAGTGCGACGCGCAAAGTGGCGGGAGTGATAAACTGCACAAAACAGTGCGACGCGCAAAATAGCGCGAGTGGTAAACTGCACAAAACAGTGCGACGCGCAAAATAACGCGAGTAGTAAACTGCACAAAACAGTGCGACGCGCAAAATAGCGCGAGTGGTAAATTGCACAAAATAGTGCGACGCGCATAATAGCGCGAGTGATAAACTGCATAAAACAGTCCGACGCGCAAAATAGCGCGAGTGTCAACTGGACAAAACAGTACGACGCGAGTGTAAACTGCACAAAGCAGTACGACGTGCAAAATAGCGCGAGTAATAAACTGCAAAAAACAGTGCGACGCGCCAAATAGCGCGAAGGTGATATGCACAAAACAGTGGGACGCGCAATATAGCACGAGTGATTAGCTGCCCGAAACAATGCGACGTACAAAATAGCGCGAGGCATAAACTACAACAAACAATGCGACGCGCAAAATAGCACGAGTGTGAACTGCACAAAACAGTGCGACGACAAAATAGCAGCAGTGATAAACTACACAAAACAGTGCGACGCGCAAAATAGCGCAAGTGGTAAATTGCACAAAACAGTGCGACGCGCAAAATAGCGCGAGGGATAAACTGCACAAAACAGTGCGACGCGCAAAATAGCGCAAGGATAAACTGCACAAAACAGTGGGACGCGCAAAATAGCGCGAGGGATAAACTGCACAAAACAGTGCGACGCGCAAAATAGCGCGAGTGGTAAACTGCACAAAACAGTGCGACGCGCATAATAGCGCCAGTGCTAAACTGCACAAAACAGTGCGACGCGCAAAATAGCGCGAGTGGTAAACTGCACAACACAGTGCGACGCGCAAAATAGCGGGTGATAAACTGCACAAAACAGTGCGACGCGCAAAATAGCGCGAGTGGTAAACTGCACAAAACAGTGCAACGCGCATAATAGCGCGAGTGATAAACTGCACAAAACAGTCCGACGCGAAAAATAGCGCGAGTGTCAACTGGACAAAACAGTGCGACGTGCAATATAGCGCGAGTGTAAACTGCACCAAACAGTGCGACGTGCAAAATAGCGCGAGTGATAAACTGCACAAAACAGTGCGACGCGCCAAATAGCGCGAAGGTGATATGCACAAAACAGTGCGACGCACAATATAGCGCAAGTGATTAACTGCCCGAAACAACGCGACGCGTAAAATAGCGCGAGGCGTAAACTGCACCAAACAATGCGACGCGCAAAATAGCACGAGTGTGAACTACACAAAATAGTGCGACGCGCAAAATAGCGCGAGTGTCAACTGCACAAAACAGTGCGACGCGCAAAATAACGCGACTGCAAACTGCACAAAACAGTGACACGCGCAAAATAGTGCGAGTGATAAACTGCGCAAAACAGTGTGACGCGCCAAATAGCACGAGGGTGAACTGCACAAAACAGTGCGACGCGCAAAATAGCACGAGTGAGAAACTAAACAAAACAGTACAACCCGCAAAATAGCGCGAGTGATAAACTGCACAAAACAGTGCGATGCGCCAAATAGCGCGAGAGTGAACTGCACGAAACAGTGCGACGCGTAATATAGCATGAGTGATTAACTGCCCGAAACAATGCGACGCGCAAAACTGCAGGAGTGATATACTGCAAAAACAGTGCGACGCGCAAAGTGGCGGAGTGATAAATTGCACAAAACAGTGCGACGCGCAAAATAGCGCGAGTGGTAAACCGCACAAAATAGTGCGACGTGCAAAATAGCGCGAGTGATAAACTGCACAAAACAGTACGACGCGCAAAATAGCGCGAGTGGTAAACTCCGCAAAATAGTGCCTCGCGCATAATCGCGCGAGTGATAAACTGCACAAAACAGTCCGACACGCAAAATAGCGCGAGTGTCAACTGCACAAAACAGTGCGACGCGCAATATAGCGCCAGTGTAAACTGCACCAAACAGTGCGACGCGCCAAATAGCGCGAAGGTGATATGCACAAAACAGTGCGACGCGCATTATAGCACGAGTGATTAACTGCCCGAAACAATGCGACGCACAAAATAGCGCGAGGCATAAACTGCACCAAACAATGCGACGCGCAAAATAGCACGAGTGTGAACTGCAAAAAATAGTGCGACGCGCAGAATAGCGCGAGTGTCAACTGCACAAAACAGTGCGACGCGCAAAATAGCGCGAGTGCAAACTGCACAAAACAGTGACACGCGCAAAATAGCGCGAGTGATAAACTGCACAACACCGTGCGACGCGCCAAATAGCGCGAGGGTGAACTGCACAAAACAGTGCGACGCGCAAAATAGCACGGCTGAGAAACTAAACAAAACTGTGCAACCCGCAAAATAGCGCGAGTGATAAACTGCACAAAACAGTGCGACGCGCCAAATAGCGCGGGGGTGAACTGCACGAAACAGTGCGACGCGCAATATAGCACGAGTGATTAACTGCCCGGAACAATGCGACGCGCAGAACTGCAGGAGTGATAAACTGCAAAAATAGTGCGACGCGCAAAGTGGCGGGAGTGATAAACTGCACAAAATAGTGCGACGCGCAAAATAGCGCGAGTGGTAAACTGCACAAAACAGTGCGACGCGCAAAATAACGCGAGTAGTAAACTGCACAAAACAGTGCGACGCGCAAAATAGCGCGAGTGGTAAATTGCACAAAATAGTGCGACGCGCATAATAGCGCGAGTGATAAACTGCATAAAACAGTCCGACGCGCAAAATAGCGCGAGTGTCAACTGGACAAAACAGTACGACGCGAGTGTAAACTGCACAAAGCAGTACGACGTGCAAAATAGCGCGAGTAATAAACTGCAAAAAACAGTGCGACGCGCCAAATAGCGCGAAGGTGATATGCACAAAACAGTGGGACGCGCAATATAGCACGAGTGATTAGCTGCCCGAAACAATGCGACGTACAAAATAGCGCGAGGCATAAACTACAACAAACAATGCGACGCGCAAAATAGCACGAGTGTGAACTGCACAAAACAGTGCGACGACAAAATAGCAGCAGTGATAAACTACACAAAACAGTGCGACGCGCAAAATAGCGCAAGTGGTAAACTGCACAAAACAGTGCGACGCGCAAAATAGCGCGAGGGATAAACTGCACAAAACAGTGCGACGCGCAAAATAGCGCGAGGGATAAACTGCACAAAACAGTGGGACGCGCAAAATAGCGCGAGGGATAAACTGCACAAAACAGTGCGACGCGCAAAATAGCGCGAGTGGTAAACTGCACAAAACAGTGCGACGCGCATAATAGCGCCAGTGCTAAACTGCACAAAACAGTGCGACGCGCAAAATAGCGCGAGTGGTAAACTGCACAACACAGTGCGACGCGCAAAATAGCGGGTGATAAACTGCACAAAACAGTGCGACGCGCAAAATAGCGCGAGTGGTAAACTGCACAAAACAGTGCAACGCGCATAATAGCGCGAGTGATAAACTGCACAAAACAGTCCGACGCGAAAAATAGCGCGAGTGTCAACTGGACAAAACAGTGCGACGTGCAATATAGCGCGAGTGTAAACTGCACCAAACAGTGCGACGTGCAAAATAGCGCGAGTGATAAACTGTACAAAACAGTGCGACGCGCCAAATAGCGCGAAGGTGATATGCACAAAACAGTGCGACGCACAATATAGCGCAAGTGATTAACTGCCCGAAACAACGCGACGCGTAAAATAGCGCGAGGCGTAAACTGCACCAAACAATGCGACGCGCAAAATAGCACGAGTGTGAACTACACAAAATAGTGCGACGCGCAAAATAGCGCGAGTGTCAACTGCACAAAACAGTGCGACGCGCAAAATAACGCGACTGCAAACTGCACAAAACAGTGACACGCGCAAAATAGTGCGAGTGATAAACTGCGCAAAACAGTGTGACGCGCCAAATAGCACGAGGGTGAACTGCACAAAACAGTGCGACGCGCAAAATAGCACGAGTGAGAAACTAAACAAAACAGTACAACCCGCAAAATAGCGCAAGTGATAAACTGCACAAAACAGTGCGATGCGCCAAATAGCGCGAGAGTGAACTGCACGAAACAGTGCGACGCGTAATATAGCATGAGTGATTAACTGCCCGAAACAATGCGACGCGCAAAACTGCAGGAGTGATATACTGCAAAAACAGTGCGACGCGCAAAGTGGCGGGAGTGATAAATTGCACAAAACAGTGCGACGCGCAAAATAGCGCGAGTGGTAAACCGCACAAAATAGTGCGACGTGCAAAATAGCGCGAGTGATAAACTGCACAAAACAGTACGACGCGCAAAATAGCGCGAGTGGTAAACTCCGCAAAATAGTGCCTCGCGCATAATCGCGCGAGTGATAAACTGCACAAAACAGTCCGACACGCAAAATAGCGCGAGTGTCAACTGCACAAAACAGTGCGACGCGCAATATAGCGCCAGTGTAAACTGCACCAAACAGTGCGACGCGCCAAATAGCGCGAAGGTGATATGCACAAAACAGTGCGACGCGCATTATAGCACGAGTGATTAACTGCCCGAAACAATGCGACGCACAAAATAGCGCGAGGCATAAACTGCACCAAACAATGCGACGCGCAAAATAGCACGAGTGTGAACTGCAAAAAATAGTGCGACGCGCAGAATAGCGCGAGTGTCAACTGCACAAAACAGTGCGACGCGCAAAATAACGCGACTGCAAACTGCACAAAACAGTGACACGCGCAAAATAGCGCGAGTGATAAACTGCACAACACCGTGCGACGCGCCAAATAGCGCGAGGGTGAACTGCACAAAACAGTGCGACGCGCAAAATAGCACGGCTGAGAAACTAAACAAAACTGTGCAACCCGCAAAATAGCGCGAGTGATAAACTGCACAGAACAGTGCGACGCGCCAAATAGCGCGAGAGTGAACTGCACGAAACAGTGCGACGCGCAATATAGCACGAGTGATTAACTGCCCGGAACAATGCGACGCGAAGAACTGCAGGAGTGATAAACTGCAAAAACAGTGCGACGCGCAAAGTGGCGGGAGTGATAAACTGCACAAAACAGTGCGACGCGCAAAATAGCGCGAGTGGTAAACTGCACAAAACAGTGCGACGCGCAAAATAACGCGAGTAGTAAACTGCACAAAACAGTGCGACGCGCAAAATAGCGCGAGTGGTAAATTGCACAAAATAGTGCGACGCGCATAATAGCGCGACTGATAAACTGCATAAAACAGTCCGACGCGCAAAATAGCGCGAGTGTCAACTGGACAAAACAGTACGACGCGAGTGTAAACTGCACAAAGCAGTACGACGTGCAAAATAGCGCGAGTAATAAACTGCAAAAAACAGTGCGACGCGCCAAATAGCGCGAAGGTGATATGCACAAAACAGTGGGACGCGCAATATAGCACGAGTGATTAGCTGCCCGAAACAATGCGACGTACAAAATAGCGCGAGGCATAAACTACAACAAACAATGCGACGCGCAAAATAGCACGAGTGTGAACTGCACAAAACAGTGCGACGACAAAATAGCAGCAGTGATAAACTACACAAAACAGTGCGACGCGCAAAATAGCGCAAGTGGTAAACTGCACAAAACAGTGCGACGCGCAAAATAGCGCGAGGGATAAACTGCACAAAACAGTGCGACGCGCAAAATAGCGCGAGGGATAAACTGCACAAAACAGTGGGACGCGCAAAATAGCGCGAGGGATAAACTGCACAAAACAGTGCGACGCGCAAAATAGCGCGAGTGGTAAACTGCACAAAACAGTGCGACGCGCATAATAGCGCAAGTGCTAAACTGCACAAAACAGTGCGACGCGCAAAATAGCGCGAGTGGTAAACTGCACAACACAGTGCGACGCGCAAAATAGCGGGTGATAAACTGCACAAAACAGTGCGACGCGCAAAATAGCGCTAGTGGTAAACTGCACAAAACAGTGCAACGCGCATAATAGCGCGAGTGATAAACTGCACAAAACAGTCCGACGCGAAAAATAGCGCGAGTGTCAACTGGACAAAACAGTGCGACGTGCAATATAGCGCGAGTGTAAACTGCACCAAACAGTGCGACGTGCAAAATAGCGCGAGTGATAAACTGTACAAAACAGTGCGACGCGCCAAATAGCGCGAAGGTGATATGCACAAAACAGTGCGACGCACAATATAGCACAAGTGATTAACTGCCCGAAACAACGCGACGCGTAAAATAGCGCGAGGCGTAAACTGCACCAAACAATGCGACGCGCAAAATAGCACGAGTGTGAACTACACAAAATAGTGCGACGCGCAAAATAGCGCGAGTGTCAACTGCACAAAACAGTGCGACGCGCAAAATAACGCGACTGCAAACTGCACAAAACAGTGACACGCGCAAAATAGTGCGAGTGATAAACTGCGCAAAACAGTGTGACGCGCCAAATAGCACGAGGGTGAACTGCACAAAACAGTGCGACGCGCAAAATAGCACGAGTGAGAAACTAAACAAAACAGTACAACCCGCAAAATAGCGCGAGTGATAAACCGCACAAAACAGTGCGATGCGCCAAATAGCGCGAGAGTGAACTGCACGAAACAGTGCGACGCGTAATATAGCATGAGTGATTAACTGCCCGAAACAATGCGACGCGCAAAACTGCAGGAGTGATATACTGCAAAAACAGTGCGACGCGCAAAGTGGCGGGAGTGATAAATTGCACAAAACAGTGCGACGCGCAAAATAGCGCGAGTGGTAAACCGCACAAAATAGTGCGACGTGCAAAATAGCGCGAGTGATAAACTGCACAAAACAGTACGACGCGTAAAATAGCGCGAGTGGTAAACTCCGCAAAATAGTGCCTCGCGCATAATCGCGCGAGTGATAAACTGCACAAAATAGTCCGACACGCAAAATAGCGCGAGTGTCAACTGCACAAAACAGTGCGACGCGCAATATAGCGCCAGTGTAAACTGCACCAAACAGTGCGACGCGCCAAATAGCGCGAAGGTGATATGCACAAAACAGTGCGACGCGCATTATAGCACGAGTGATTAACTGCCCGAAACAATGCGACGCGCAGAACTGCAGGAGTGATAAACTGCAAAAACAGTGCGACGCGCAAAGTGGCGGGAGTGATAAACTGCACAAAACAGTGCGACGCGCAAAATAGCGCGAGTGGTAAACTGCACAAAACAGTGCGACGCGCAAAATAGCGCGAGTGGTAAACTGCACAAAACAGTGCGACGCGCAAAATAACGCGAGTGGTAAATTGCACAAAATAGTGTGACGCGCATAATAGCGCGAGTGATAAACTGCATAAAACAGTCCGACGCGCAAAATAGCGCGAGTGTCAACTGGACAAAACAGTGCGACGCGCAATATAGCGCGAGTGTAAACTGCACAAAGCAGTGCGACGTGCAAAACAGCGCGAGTAATAAACTGCAAAAAACAGTGTGACGCGCCAAATAGCGCGAAGTTGATATGCACAAAACAGTGGGACGCGCAATATAGCACGAGTGATTAGCTGCACGAAACAATGCGACGCGCAAAATAGCGCGAGGCATAAACTACAACAAACAATGCGACGCGCAAAATAGCACGAGTGTGAACTGCACAAAACAGTGCGACGGCAAAATAGCAGCAGTAATAAACTACACAAAACAGTGCGACGCGCAAAATAGCGCAAGTGGTGAACTACACAAAACAGTGCGACGCGCAAAATAGCGCGAGTGATAAACTGCACAAAACAGTGCGACGCGCAAAATAGCGCGAGTGGTAAACTGCACAAAACAGTGCGACGCGCATAATAGCGCGAGTGATAAACTGCACAAAACAGTGCGACGCGCAAAATAGCGCTAGTGGTAAACTGCACAACACAGTGCGACGCGCAAAATAGCGCGGGTGATAAACTGCACAAAATAGTGCGACGCGCAAAATAGCGCGAGTGGTAAATTGCACAAAACAGTGCAACGCGCATAATAGCGTGAGTGATAAACTGCACAAAACAGTCCGACGCGAAAAATAGCGCGAGTGTCAACTGGACAAAACAGTGCGACGCGTAATATAGCGCCAGTGTAAACTGCACAAAACAGTGCGACGTGCAAAATAGCGCGAGTGATAAACTGCACAAAATAGTGCGACGCGCCAAATAGCGCGAAGGTGATATGCACAAAACAGTGCGACGCACAATATAGCGCAAGTGATTAACTGCCCGAAACAATGCGACGCGTAAAATAGCGCGATGCGTAAACTGCACCAAACAATGCGACGCGGAAAATAGAACGAGTGTGAACTACACAAAATAGTGCGACGCGCAAAATAGCGCGAGTGTCAACTGCACACAACGGTGCGACGCGCAAAATAGAGTGAGTGGAAACTGCACAAAACAGTGACACGCGCAAAATAGCGAGAGTGATAAACTGCACAACACAGTGCGACGTGCCAAATAGCGCGAGGGTGAACTGCACAAAACAGTGCGACGCGAAAAATAGCACGGCTGAGAAACTAAACAAAACAGTGCAACCCGCAAAATAGCGCGAGTGATAAACTACACAAAACAGTGCGACGCGCCAAATAGCGCGAGGGTGAACTGCATGAAACAGGGCGACGCGCAATATAGCACGAGTGATTAACTGCCCGAAACAATGCGACGCGCAAAACTGCAGGAGTGATAAACTGCAAAAACAGTGCGACGCGCAAAGTGGCGGGAGTGATAAACTGCACAAAACAGTGCGACGCGCAAAATAGCGCGAGTGGTACACTGCACAAAATAGTGCGACGCGCAAAATAGCGCGAGTGCTAAACTGCACAAAACAGTGCGACACGCAAAATAGCGCAGTGGTAAACTCCGCAAAATAGTGCGACGCGCATAATAGCGCGAGTGATAAACTGCACAAAACAGTCCGACACGCAAAATAGCGCGAGTGTCAACTGCACAAAACAGTGCGACGCGCATAATAGCGCGAGTGATAAACTGCATAAAACTGTCCGACTCGCAAAATAGCGCGAGTGTCAACTGGACAAAACAGTGCGACGCGCAATATAGCGCGAGTGTAAACTGCACAAAACAGTGCGACGTGCAAAATAGCGCGAGCGATAAACTGCACAAAACAGTGCGACGCGCCAAATAGTGCGAAGGTGATCTGCACAAAACAGTGGGACGCGCAATATAGCACGAGTGATTAACTGCCCGAAACAATGCGACGCGCAAAATAGCGCGAGGCATAAACTATAACAAACAATGCGACGCGCAAAATAGCACGAGTGTGAACTGCACAAAACAGTGCGACGACAAAATAGCAGCAGTGATAAACTGCACAAAACAGTGCGACGCGCAAAATAGCGCGAGTGGTAAACTGCACAAAACAGTGCGACGCGCATAATAGCACGAGTGATAAATTGCACAAAACAGTGCGACGCGCAAAATAGCGCGAGTGGTAAACTGCACAACACAGTGCGACGCGCAAAATAGCGCGGGTGATAAACTGCACAAAACAGTGCGACCCGCAAAATAGCGCGGGTGGTAAACTGCACAAAACAGTGCCACGCGCATAATAGTGCGAGTGATAAACTGCACAAAACAGTCCGACGCGAAAAATAGCGCGAGTGTCAACTGGACAAAATAGTGCGACGCGCAATATAGCGCGAGTAAAACTGCACAAAATAGTGCGACGTGCAAAATAGCGCGAGTGATAAACTGCACAAAACAGTGCGACGCGCCAAATAGCGCGAAGGTGATATGCACAAAACAGTGCGACGCGCATTATAGCACGAGTGATTAACTGCCCGAAACAATGCGACGCACAAAATAGCGCGAGGCAAAAACTGCACCAAACAATGCGACGCGCAAAATAGCACGAGTGTGAACTGCAAAAAATAGTGCGACGCGCAGAATAGCGCGAGTGTCAACTGCACAAAACAGTGCGACGCGCAAAATAGCGCGAGTGCAAACTGCACAAAACAGTGACACGCGCAAAATAGCGCGAGTGATAAACTGCACAACACAGTGCGACGCGCCAAATAGCGCGAGGGTGAACTGCACAAAACAGTGCGACGCGCAAAATAGCACGGCTGAGAAACTAAACAAAACAGTGCAACCCGCAAAATAGCGCGAGTGATAAACTGCACAAAACAGTGCGACGCGCCAAATAGCGCGAGGGTGAACTGCATGAAACAGGGCGACGCGCAATATAGCACGAGTGATTAACTGCCCGAAACAATGCGACGCGCAAAACTGCAGAAGTGATAAACTGCAAAAACAGTGCGACGCGCAAAGTGGCGGGAGTGATAAACTGCACAAAACAGTGCGACGCGCAAAATAGCGCGAGTGGTACACTGCACAAAATAGTGCGACGCGCAAAATAGCGCGAGTGCTAAACTGCACAAAACAGTGCGACACGCAAAATAGCGCAGTGGTAAACTCCGCAAAATAGTGCGACGCGCATAATAGCGCGAGTGATAAACTGCACAAAACAGTCCGACACGCAAAATAGCGCGAGTGTCAACTGCACAAAACAGTGCGACGCGCATAATAGCGCGAGTGATAAACTGCATAAAACAGTCCGACTCGCAAAATAGCGCGAGTGTCAACTGGACAAAACAGTGCGACGCGCAATATAGCGCGAGTGTAAAGTGCACAAAACAGTGCGATGTGCAAAATAGCGCGAGCGATAAACTGCACAAAACAGTGCGACGCGCCAAATAGTGCGAAGGTGATCTGCACAAAACAGTGGGACGCGCAATATAGCACGAGTGATTAACTGCCCGAAACAATGCGACGCGCAAAATAGCGCGAGGCATAAACTATAACAAACAATGCGACGCGCAAAATAGCACGAGTGTGAACTGCACAAAACAGTGCGACGGCAAAATAGCAGCAGTGATAAACTGCACAAAACAGTGCGACGCGCAAAATAGCGCGAGTGGTAAACTGCACAAAACAGTGCGACGCGCATAATAGCACGAGTGATAAATTGCACAAAACAGTGCGACGCGCAAAATAGCGCGAGTGGTAAACTGCACAACACAGTGCGACGCGCAAAATAGCGCGGGTGATAAACTGCACAAAACAGTGCGACCCGCAAAATAGCGCGGGTGGTAAACTGCACAAAACAGTGCCACGCGCATAATAGCGCGAGTGATAAACTGCACAAAACAGTCCGACGCGAAAAATAGCGCGAGTGTCAACTGGACAAAATAGTGCGACGCGCAATATAGCGCGAGTAATACTGCACAAAATAGTGCGACGTGCAAAATAGCGCGAGTGATAAACTGCACAAAACAGTGCGACGCGCCAAATAGCGCGAAGGTGATATGCACAAAACAGTGCGACGCACAATATAGCGCAAGTGATTAACTGCCCGAAACAATGCGACGCGTAAAATACCGCGAGGCGTAAACTGCACCAAACAATGCGACTTGCAAAATAGCACGAGTGTGAACTACACAAAATAGTGCGACGCGCAAAATAGCGCGAGTGTCAACTGCACAAAACAGTGCGACGCGCAAAATAACGCGACTGCAAACTGCACAAAACAGTGACACGCGCAAAATAGTGCGAGTGATAAACTGCCCAAAACAGTGCGACGCGCCAAATAGCATGAGGGCGAACTGCACAAAACAGTGCGACACGCAAAATAGCACGAGTGAGAAACTAAACAAAACAGTGCAACCCGCAAAATAGCGCGAGTGATAAACTGCACAAAACAGTGCGACACGCAAAATAGCGTGAATGATAAACTGCACAAAACAGTGCGACGCGCAAAATAGAACGAGTGAGAAACTGCACAAAACAGTGCGACGCGCCAAATAGCGCGAGAGTGAACTGCACGAAACAGTGCGACGCGCAATATAACATGAGTGATTAACTGCCCGAAACAATGCGACGCGCAAAACTGCAGGAGTGATAAACTGCAAAAATAGTGCGACGCGCAAAGTGGCGGGAGGGATAAACTGCACAAAACAGTGCGACGCGCAAAATGGCACGAGTGGTAAACTGCACAAAATAGTGCGACGCGCAAAATAGCGCGAGTGATAAACTGCACAAAATAGTGCGACGCGCATAATAGCGCGAGTGATAAACTGCACAAAACAGTCTGACACGCAAAATAGCGCGAGTGTCAACTGCACAAAACAGTGCGACGCGCAATATAGCGCCAGTGTAAACTGCACAAAACAGTGCGACGCGCCAAATAGCGCGAAGGTGATATGCACAAAACAGTGCAACGCGCATTATAGCACGAGTGATTAACTGCCCGAAACAATGCGACGCACAAAATAGCGCAGGCATAAACTGCACCAAAAAATGCGACGCGCAAAATAGCACGAGTGTGAACTGCATAAAATAGTGCGACGCGCAAAATAGCGCGAGTGTCAACTGCACAAAACAGTGCGATGCGCAAAATAGCGCGAGTGCAAACTGCACAAAACAGTGACACGCGCAAAATAGCGCGAGTGATAAACTGCACAACACAGTGCAACGTGCCAAATAGCGCGAGGTGAACTGCACAAAACAGTACGACGCGAAAAATAGCACGACTGAGAAACTACACAAAACAATGCAACCCGCAAAATAGCGCGAGTGATAAACTGCAGAAAACAGTGCGACGCGCCAAATAGCGCGAGGGTGAACTGCACGAAACAGTGCGACGCGCACTATAGCACGAGTGATTAACTGCCCGAAACAATGCGACGCGCAAAACTGCAGGAGTGATAAACTGCAAAAACAGTGCGACGCGCAAAGTGGCGGGAGTGATAAACTGCACAAAACAGTGCGACGCGCAAAATAGCGCGATGGGTAAACTGCACAAAATAGTGCGACGCGCAAAATAGCGCGAGTGATAAACTGCACAAAATAGTGCGACGCGCCAAATAGCGCGAACGTGATATGCACAAAACAGTAGGACGCGCAATATCGCACGAGTGATTAACTGCCCGAAACAATGCGACGCGCAAAATAGCGCGAGGCATAAACTACAACAAACAATGCGACGCGCAAAATAGCACGAGTGTGAACTGCACAAAACAGTGCGACGGCAAAATAGCAGCAGTGATAAACTGCACAAAACAGTGCGACGCGCAAAAGAGCGCAAGTGGTAAACTGCACAAAACAGTGCGAGGCGCAAAACAGCGCGAGTGATAAACTGCACAAAACAGTGCGACGCGCAAAAGAGCGCAAGTGGTAAATTGCACAAAACAGTGCGAGGCGCAAAACAGCGCGAGTGATAAACTGCACAAAACAGTGCGACGCGCAAAATAGCGCGAGTGGTAAACTGCACAAAACAGTGCGACGCGCATAATAGCGCGAGTGATAAACTGCACAAAACAGTGCGACGCGCAAAATAGCGCGAGTGGTAAACTGCACAACACAGTGCGACGCGCAAAATAGCGCGGGTGATAAACTGCACAAAACAGTGCGACGCGCAAAATAGCGCGAGTGGTAAACTGCACAAAACAGTGCAACACGCATAATAGCGCGAGTGATAAACTGCACAAAACAGTCCGACGCGAAAAATAGCGCGAGTGTCAAGTGGACAAAACAGTGCGACGCGCAATATAGTGCGAGTGTAAACTGCACAAAACAGTTGCGACGTGCAAAATAGCGCGAGTGATAAACTGCACAAAACAGTGCGACGCGCCAAATAGCGCGAAGGTGATATGCACAAAACAGTGCGACGCACAATATAGCGCAAGTGATTAACTGCCCGAAACAATGCGACGCGTAAAATACCGCGAGGCGTAAACTGCACCAAACAATGCGACTTGCAAAATAGCACGAGTGTGAACTACACAAAATAGTGCGACGCGCAAAATAGCGCGAGTGTCAACTGCAGAAAACAGTGCGACGCGCAAAATAACGCGACTGCAAACTGCACAAAACAGTGACACACGCAAAATAGTGCAAGTGATAAACTGCCCAAAACAGTGCGACGCGCCAAATAGCACGAGGGCGAACTGCACAAAACAGTGCGACACGCAAAATAGCACGAGTGAGAAACTAAACAAAACAGTGCAACCCGCAAAATAGCGCGAGTGATAAACTGCACAAAACAGTGCGACACGCAAAATAGCGTGAATGATAAACTGCACAAAACAGTGCGACGCGCAAAATAGAACGAGTGAGAAACTGCACAAAACAGTGCGACGCGCCAAATAGCGCGAGAGTGAACTGCACGAAACAGTGCGACGCGCAATATAACATGAGTGATTAACTGCCCGAAACAATGCGACGCGCAAAGCTGCAGGAGGGATAAACTGCAAAAATAGTGCGACGCGCAAAGTGGCGGGAGTGATAAACTGCACAAAACAGTGCGACGCGCAAAATGGCACGAGTGGTAAACTGCACAAAATAGTGCGACGCGCAAAATAGCGCGAGTGATAAACCGCACAAAACAGTGCGACGCGCAAAATAGCGCGAGTGGTAAACTCCGCAAAATAGTGCGACGCGCATAATAGCGCGAGTGATAAACTGCACAAAACAGTCTGACACGCAAAATAGCGCGAGTGTCAACTGCACAAAACAGCGCGAGTGTAAACTGCACAAAACAGTGCGACCCGCAAAATAGCGCGAGTGATTAACTGCACGAAATAGTGCGACGCGCAAAATTACGCGAGTGATAAACTGCACCAAACAGTGCGACGCGCAAAGTTGCACGAGTGTGAACTGCACAAAATCGTGCAACGCGCAAAATAGCGCGAGTCTCAACTGCACAAAACAGCGCGACGCGCAAAATAAAGGCAGTGATAAACTGCACAAAACATTGCGACGCGCAAAATACCGCGAGTGAAAAACTGCACAAAACAGTGCGACACGTAAAATAGCGCGAGTATCAACTGTACAAAACAGTGCGACGCGCAAAATAGCGCGACTGCCAACTGCACGAAACAGTGCGATGGCAAAATAGCAGGAGTGATAAACTGCACAAAACAGTGCGACGCGCAAAATAGCGGGAGTGTCAACTACACAAAACAGTGCGACGCGGAAAATAAAGGTAGTGATAAACTGCACGAAACAATGCGACGCGCAAAATACCGCGAGTGATAAACTGCACAAAACAGTGCGACGAGCAAAATAGCGCGAGTGTCAACTGTACAAAATAGTGCGACGCGCAAAATAGCGTGAGTGTCAACTGCACAAAACAGTGCGACGGCAAAATAGCAGGGATGATAAATTGCACAAAACAGTGTGACACGTAAAATAGCGGGAGTGTCAACTGCACAAAACAGTGCGACGCGAAAAATAAAGGTAGTGATAAACTGCACCAAACAATGCAACGTGCAAAATAGCGCGAGTGTCAACTGCACAAAACAATGCGACGTGAAAAATAAAGGTAGTGATAAACTGCACAAAACAATGCGACACGCAAAATAGCGCGAGTGGCAACTGCACAAAACAGTGCGACGCGTAAAATAGCGCGAGTGCGAACTGCACAAAACATTGCGACGCGCAAAATAGCGCGAGTGATAAACTCCACAAAACAGTACGACGCGCAAAATAGCGCGAGTGTCAACTGGACAAAACACTGCGACGCGCAAAATAGCGTGAGTGTCAACTGCACAAAACAGTGCGACGGTAAAATAGTAGGAGTGATAACATGCACAAAACAGTGCGACGCGTAAAATAGCGCGAGTGGGAAACTGCACAAAACAGTGCGACGCGCAAAATAGCGTGAGTGATAAACAGCACAAAACAGTGTGACGCACAAAATAGCGCGAGTGGTAAACGGCACAAAACAGTGCGACGCGCAAAATGGCGCAAGTGATAAACTCCACAAAACAGTGCGACGCACAAAATCGCGCGAGTGTCAACTGGACAAAACAGTGCGACGCGCAAAATAGCGCGAGTGAAAACTGCACAAAACAGTGCGACGCGCAAAATAGCGCAAGTGATAAACTGCATAAAACAGTACGACGCACAAAATAGCACGAGTGAGAAACTAAACAAAACAGTGCAACCCGCAAAATAGCGCGAGTGATAAACTGCAGAAAACAGTGCGACGCGCAAAATAGCGCGAGTGATAAACTGCACAAAACAATGCGACGCGCAAAATAGCGCGAGTGTGAACTGCAGAAAACAGTGCGACGCGCAAAATAGCGCGAGTGTCAACTGCACAAAACAATGCGGCGTGAAAAATAAAGGTAGTGATAAACTGCACAAAACAATGCGACGCGCAAAATGGCGCAAGTGGCAACTGCACAAAACAGTCCGACGCGCAAAATAGCGCGAGTGCGAACTGCACAAAACAGTGCGACGCGCAAAATAGCGCGAGTGAGAAACTGCACAAAATAGTGCGACGCGCTAAACAGCGCGAGTGTCAACTGCACAAAACAGTGCGACGGCAAAATAGCAGGAGTGATAAACTGCACAAAACTGTGCGACGCGTAAAATAGCGCGAGTGGTAAACTGCACAAAACAGTGCGACGCGCAAAATAGCGCGAGTGATGAACTGCACAAAACAGTGCGACGCGCCAAATAGAGCGAGTGTCAACTGCACAAAACTGTGCGACGCGCAAAATAGCGCGAGTGAAAACTGCACAAAACAGTGCGACGCGCAAAATAGCGCGAGTGATAAACTGCATAAAACAGTACGATGTACAAAATAGCACGAGTGAGAAACTAAACAAAACAGTGCAACCCGCAAAATAGCGCGAGTGATAAACTGCACAAAACAGTGAGACGCGCAAAATCGCGCGAGTGATAAACTGCATAAAACAGTGCGACGCGCAAAATAGCGCGAGTGATAAACTGCACAAAACAGTGCGACGCGCAAAATAGCGCGAGTGTGAACTGCAGAAAACAGTGCGACGCGCAAAATAGCGCGAGTGTCAACTGCACAAAACAATGCGGCGTGAAAAATAAAGGTAGTGATAAACTGCACAAAACAATGCGACGCGCAAAATGGCGCGAGTGGCAACTGCACAAAACAGTCCGACGCGCAAAATAGCGCGAGTGCGAACTGCACAAAACAGTGCGACGCGCAAAATAGCGCGAGTCCGAACTGCACAAAACAGTGCGACGCGCAAAATAGCGCGAGTGATAAACTGCACAAACCAGTGCGACGCGCCAAATAGCGTGAGGGAGAACTGCACAAAACAGTGCGACGCGCAAAATAGCACGAGTGAGAAACTAAACAAAATAGTGCAACCCGCAAAATAGCGCGAGTGATAAACTGCACAAAACAGTGCGACGCGCAAAATTGCGCGAGTGATAAACTGCACAAAACAGTGCGACCCGCAAAATAGCGCGAGTGATAAACTGCAGAAAACAGTGCGACGCGCCAAATAGCGCGAGGGTGAACTGCCCAAAACAGTGCGACGCGCAAAACTGCTGGAGTGATAAACTGCAAAAACAGTGCGACGCGCAAAATGGCGGGAGTGATATACTGCACAAAACAGTGCGACGCACAAAATAGCGCGAGTGTCAACTGCAGAAAACAGTGCGACGCGCAAAATAGCAGGAGTGTAAACTGCACAAAACAGTGCGACGTGCAAAATAGCGCGAGTGATAAACTGCACAAAACAGTGCGACGCGCCAAATAGCGCGAAGGTGATATGCACAAAACAGTGCGACACGCAATATAGCGCGAGTGATTAACTGCCCGAAACAATGCGACGCGTAAAATAGCGCGAGGCATAAACTACACGAAACAATGCGACGCGCAAAATAGCACGAGTGTGAACTGCACAAAATAGTGCGACGCGCAAAATAGCGCGAGTGTCAATTGCACAAAACAGTGCGACGCGCAACATAACGCGACTGCAAACTGCACAAAACAGTGACACGCGCAAAATAGGGCGAGTGATAAAGTGCACAAAACAGTGCGACGCGCCAAATAGCGCGAGGGTGAACTGCACGAAACAGTGCGACACGCAATATAGCACGAGTGATTAACTGCCCGAAACAATGCGACGCGCAAAACTGCAGGAGTGATAAACTGCAAAAACAGTGCCACGCGCAAAGTGGCGGGAGTGATAAACTGCACAAAACAGTGCGACGCGCAAACTAGCGCGAGTGGTAAACTGCACAAAACAGTGCGACGCGCAAAATTGCGCGAGTGATAAACTGCACAAAACAGTGCGACGCGCAAAATAGCGCGAGTGTCAACTGCACAAAACAATGCGGCGTGAAAAATAAGGTAGTGATAAACTGCACAAAACAATGCGACGCGCAAAATGGCGCGAGTGGCAACTGCACAAAACAGTCCGACGCGCAAAATAGCGCGAGTGCGAACTGCACAAAACAGTGCGACGCGCAAAATAGCGCGAGTACGAACTGCACAAAACAGTGCGACGCGCAAAATAGCGCGAGTGAGAAACTGCACAAACCAGTGCGACGCGCCAAATAGCGTGAGGGAGAACTGCACAAAACAGTGCGACGCGCAAAATAGCACGAGTGAGAAACTAAACAAAATAGTGCAACCCGCAAAATAGCGCGAGTGATAAACTGCACAAAACAGTGCGACGCGCAAAATTGCGCGAGTGATAAACTGCACAAAACAGTGCGACCCGCAAAATAGCGCGAGTGATAAACTGCACAAAACAGTGCGACGCGCCAAATAGCGCGAGGGTGAACTGCACAAAACAGTGCGACGCGCAAAACTGCTGGAGTGATAAACTGCAAAAACAGTGCGACGCGCAAAATGGCGGGAGTGATATACTGCACAAAACAGTGCGACGCACAAAATAGCGCGGGTGTCAACTGCAGAAAACAGTGCGACGCGCAAAATAGCAGGAGTGATAAACTGCACAAAACAGTGCGACGCGCAAAATAGCACGAGTGATAAACTGCACAAAACAATGCCACCCGCAATATACCGCGAGTGACAAACTGCACAAAACGGTGAGACGTGCAAAATAGCCCGAGTGATAAATTGCACAAAACAGTGCGACACACAAAATAGCGCGAGTGATAAACTGCACAAAACAGTGCGATGCGCAAAATAGCGCGAATGTCAACTGGACAAAACAGTGCAACGCGCAAAATAGCGCGAGTGATAAACTGCACAAAACAGTGCGACGCGCAAAATAGCGCGAGTGTCAACTGCACGAAACAGTGCGACGGCAAAATAGCAGGAGTGATAAACTGCACAAAACTGTGCGACGCGCAAAATAGCTGGAGTGATAAACGGCACAAAACAGTGCGACGCGCAAAATAGCGGGAGTGGTAAACTGCACAAAACAGTGCGACGCGCAAAATAGCGCGAGTGCTAAACTGCACAAAACAGTGCGACGCGCAAAATAGCGCGAGTCGTAAACTGCACAAAACAGTGCGACGCGAATAATAGCGCGAGTGATAAACTGCACAAAACAGTGCGACGCGCAAAATAGCGCGAGTGGTAAACTGCACAAAACAGTGCGACGCGCATAATAGCGCTAGTGATAAACTGCACAAAACAGTGCGACGCGCAAAATAGCGCAGTGGTAAACTGCACAAAACAGTACGACGCGTAAAATAGCGCGGGTGATAAACTGCACAAAACAGTGCGACGCGCATAATAGCGCGAGTGTCAACTGGACAAAACGGCGCGACGCGCAATATAGCGCGAGTGTAAACTGCACAAAACAGTGCGACGTGCAAAATAGCGCGAGTGATAAACTGCACAAAACAGTGCGACGCGCCAAATAGCACGAAGGTGATATGCACAAAACAGTGCGACACGCAATATAGCGCGAGTGATTAACTGCCCGAAACAATGCGACGCGTAAAATAGCGCGAGGCATAAACTACACGAAACAATGCGACGCGCAAAATAGCACGAGTGTGAACTGCACAAAATAGTGCGACGCGCAAAATAGCGCGAGTGTCAATTGCACAAAACAGTGCGACGCGCAACATAACGCGACTGCAAACTGCACAAAACAGTGACACGCGCAAAATAGTGCGAGTGATAAACTGCACAAAACAGTGCGACGCGCAAAATAGCGCGAGTGATAAAGTGCACAAAACAGTGCGACGCGCCAAATAGCGCGAGGGTGAACTGCACGAAACAGTGCGACACGCAATATAGCACGAGTGATTAACTGCCCGAAACAATGCGACGCGCAAAACTGCAGGAGTGATAAACTGCAAAAACAGTGCCACGCGCAAAGTGGCGGGAGTGATAAACTGCACAAAACAGTGCGACGCGCAAACTAGCGCGAGTGGTAAACTGCACAAAACAGTGCGACGCGCAAAATTGCGCGAGTGATAAACTGCACAAAACAGTGCGACGCGCAAAATAGCGCGAGTGGTAAACTGCACAAAACAGTGCGACGCGCATAATAGCGCGAGTGATAAGCTGCACAAAACAGTCCGACGCGCAAAATAGCGCGAGTGTCAACTGCACAAAACAGTGCGACGCGCAACATAGCGCCAGTGTAAACTGCACAAAACAGTGCGATGCGCCAAATAGCGTGAAGGTGATATGCACAAAACAGTGCGACGCGCATTATAGCACGAGTGATTAACTGCCCGAAACAATGCGACGCGCAAAATAGCGCGAGGCATAAACTGCACCAAACAATGCGACGCGCAAAATAGCACGAGTGTGAACTGCATAAAATAGCGCGAGTGTCAACTGCCCAAAACAGTGCGGCGCGCAAAATGGCGCCAGTGCAAACTGCACAAATCACTTACACGCGCAAAATAGCACGAGTGATAAACTGCACAAAACAGTGCGACGCCCCAAATAGCGCGAGGGTGAACTGCACAAAACAGTGCGACGCGCAAAATAGCACGAGTGAGAAACTAAAAAAAACAGTGCAACCCGCAAAATAGCGTGAGTGATAAACTGCACAAAACAGTGCGACGCGCAAAATAGCGCGAGTGATAAACTGCACAAAACAGTGCGACGCGCCAAATTGCGCGAGGGTGAACTGCACGAAACAGTGCGACGCGCAATATAGCACGAGTGATTAACTGCCCGAAACAATGCGACGCGCAAAACTGCAGGAGTGATAACCTGCAAAAACAGTGCGACGCGCAAAGTGGCGGGAGTGATAAACTGCACAAAATAGTGCGACGCGCAAAATAGCACCAGTGGTAAACTGCACAAAATAGTGCAACGCGTAAAAGAGCGCGAGTGATAAACTGGACAAAACAGTGCGACGCGTAAAATAGCGCGAGTGGTAAACTGCACAAAACAGTGCGACGCGCATAATCGTGCGAGTGATAAACTGCACAAAACAGTCCGACGCGCAAAATAGCGCGAGTGTCAACTGGACAAATCAGTGCGACGCGCAATATAGCGCGAGTGTAAACTGCACAAAACTGTGCGATGTGCAAAATAGCGCGAGTGATAAACTGCACAAAACAGTGCGACGCGCCAAATAGCGCGAAGGTGATATGCACAAAACAGTGCGACGCGCAATATAGCACGAGTGATTAACTGCCCGAAACAATGCGACGCGCAATATAGCGCGAGGCATAAACTACACCAAACAATGCGACGCGCAAAATACCACGAGCGTGAACTGCACAAAATAGTGCGACGCGCAAAATAGCGCGAGTCTCAACTGCACAAAACAGTGCGACGCGCAAAATAGCGCGAGTGCAAACTGCACAAAACAGTGACACGCGCAAAATAGCGCGAGTGATAAACTGCACAAAACAGTGCGACGCGCCAAATAGCGCGAGGGTGAACTGCACAAAACAGTGCGACGCGCAAAATAGCACGAGTGAGAAACTAAACAAAACAGTGCCACCCGCAAAATAGCGCGAGTGATAAACTGCACAAAACAGTGCGACGCGCAAAATAGCGCGAGTAATAAACTGCACAAAACAATGCGACGTGCCAAATAGCGCGAGGTTGAACTGCACGACACAGTGCGACGCGCAATATACCACGAGTGATTAACTGCCCGAAAGAATGCGACGCGCAAAACTGCTGGAGTGATAAACTTCAAAAACAGTGCGACGCGCAAAATGGCGGGAGTGATAAACTGCACAAAACAGTACGAGGCGCAAAATAGAACGAGTGTCAACTGCACAAAACAGTGCGACGCGCAAAATAGAACGAGTGATAAACTGCACAAAACAGTGCCACCCGCAATATAGCGCGAGTGACAAACTGCACCAAACAGTGCGACGCGCAAAATAGCGCGAGTGATAAACTGCACAAAACAGTGCGACACGCAAAATAGCGCGAGTGATGAACTGCACAAAATAGTCCGAGGCGCAAAATAGCGCGAATGTCAACTGGACAAAACAGTGGGACGCGCAAAATAGCGCGAGTGATAAACTGCACAAAACAGTGCGACGCTCAAAATAGCGCGAGTGGTAAACTGCACAAAACAGTGCGACGCGCATAATAGCGCGAGTGATAAACTGCACAAAACAGTGCGACGCGCAAAATAGCGCGAGTGGTAAATTGCACAAAACAGTGCGACGCGCAAAATAGCGCGAGTGATAAACTGCAAACAACAGTGCGACGCGTAAAATAGAGTGAGTGGTAAACTGCACAAAACAGTGCGACGCGCATAATAGCGCGGGTGATAAACTGCACAAAACAGTGCGACGCGCAAAATAGCGCGAGTGTCAACTGGACAAAACTGTGCGACGCGCAATATAGCGCGAGTGTAAACTGCACAAAACAGTGCGACGTGCCAAATAGCGCGAGGTTGAACTGCACGACACAGTGCGACGCGCAATATACCACGAGTGATTAACTGCCTGAAAGAATGCGACGCGCAAAACTGCTGGAGTGATAAACTTCAAAAACAGTGCGACGCGCAAAATGGCGGGAGTGATAAACTGCACAAAACAGTGCGAGGCGCAAAATAGAACGAGTGTCAACTGCACAAAACAGTGCGACGCGCAAAATAGAACGAGTGATAAACTGCACAAAACAGTGCCACCCGCAATATAGCGCGAGTGACAAACTGCACCAAACAGTGCGACGCGCAAAATAGCGCGAGTGATAAACTGCACAAAACAGTGCGACACGCAAAATAGCGCGAGTGATGAACTGCACAAAATAGTCCGAGGCGCAAAATAGCGCGAATGTCAACTGGACAAAACAGTGGGACGCGCAAAATAGCGTGAGTGATAAACTGCACAAAACAGTGCGACGCACAAAATAGCGCGAGTGGTAAACTGCACAAAACAGTGCGACGCGCATAATAGCGCGAGTGATAAACTGCACAAAACAGTGCGACGCGCAAAATAGCGCGAGTGGTAAACTGCACAAAACAGTGCGACGCGCAAAATAGCGCGAGTGATAAACTGCAAACAACAGTGCGACGCGTAAAATAGAGCGAGTGGTAAACTGCACAAAACAGTGCGACGCGCATAATAGCGCGGGTGATAAACTGCACAAAACAGTGCGACGCGCAAAATAGCGCGAGTGTCAACTGGACAAAACTGTGCGACGCGCAATATAGCGCGAGTGTAAACTGCACAAAACAGTGCGACGTGCAAAATTGCGCGAGTGATAAATTGCACAAAACAGCGCGACGCGCCAAATAGCGCGAGTGCAAACTCCACAAAACAGTGACACGCGCAAAATAGCGCGAGTGATAAACTGTACAAAACAGTGCGACACGCGAAATAGCGCGACGGTGAACTGCACAAAACAGTGCGACGCGCAAAATAGCACGAGTGAGAAACTAAACAAAATAGTGCAACCCGCAAAATAGCGCGAGTGATAAACTGCACAAAACAGTGCGACGCGCAAAATAGCACGAGTGATAAATAGCACGAAACAGTGCGACGTGCCAAATAGCGCGAGGGTGAACTGCACGAAACAGTGCGACGCGCAATATAGCACGAGTGATTAACTGCCCGAAACAATGCGACGCGCAAAACTGCAGGAGTGACAAACTGGAAAAACAGTGCGACGCGCAAAGTGCCGGGAGTGATAAACTGCACAAAACAGTGCGACGCGCAAAATAGCGCGAGTGGTAAACTGCACAAAACAGTGCGACGCGCAAAATAGCGCGAGTGATAAACTGCACAAAACAGTGCGAGGTGCAAAATAGCGCGAGTGGTAAACTGCACAAAACAGTGCGACGCGCATAATAGCACGAGTGATAAACTGCACAAAATAGTCCAACGCGCAAAATAGCGCGAGTGTGAACTGCACAAAACAGTGCGACGCGCAATATAGCGCGAGTGTAAACTGCACAAAATAGTGCGACGCGCCAAATAGCGCGAAGGTGATATGCACAAAACAGTGCGACGCGCATTATAGCACGAGTGATTAACTGCCCGAAACAATACGACGCGCAACATAACGCGAGGCATAAACTGCACCAAACAATGCGA